>LIEC01011872.1:0-226098 GCA_001925005.1 Drosera capensis
GTATCAGCAATGGATGGTGGGACCAACCTAGCTAAGCCAACGTCACTTATCTTGCTGACTAGGTTCCTATCGAGCAGAATGTTGCCGGGTTTCAGGTCACGGTGCACTAAGGGCTCAGGCTTGGTTTGATGGAGGAAAAGCAGGGCAGTGCAGATTTCTGCTGCTATTCGGAACCTGTGCTGCCAAGAGAGTGGTGGAGTGCCTCCTCGGCAAAATAGACGGTCCTCTAGACTCCCATTATGCATGTACTCGTAGACCAAGCAGCCGTACTCTGGGCAAGCTCCTAACAGAAGAACCATGTTGGGATGTCTAATGCAACTCAGCACTTCAACCTGCAAAGTCATGAACCACAATGTCATTTCGATAGGCGCAGGCTTTGAAAAGATCAATCCAGAAATGAATGCATCCTGAAAAATCGGCAAAACAGATTTCCATCTATAGTCACCGAAAATCAATCCATGACTATGACTCCTTTGCTTGAAGGTTTGAACAACAGACTAAGCTCGTTTTCATTCAGGAAAATATTAAGGATTCAGCTGAGCACCTCTTGTTGAAACTGTGACCTTCCTTGAGCTGCATCAGGACGAAGCACCTTGATTGCGACTGGTGTATGATCCAAATAGCATTTGTAAACAGGACCATAGCCCCCTTCTCCAATCTTCCGTGTCTGTGCAAAGAACTCCGTTGCAGCTTCGATCTCCTCGATAGTGTACCTCCTGTAACTGATAGTTGAATGTACCACAGAGTCCATTGCTTTCTTCTTCTCCTCGCTCTCTTTCAATGCTTTCATCTCAGCGTTGATCCTTTTCTGAGATTCACGTTCCGCTATCCTCTTAGCAGCTTCCGCGTTCTCCAAGGCTGCTCTTGACTTGGCTTTTTCCTTCTCTGCAACTGCCAATGCAGCTTCTTCAGCAAGTCGAGCCTCCTCCATTTTTCGCTCTTCCTCCAATTTCCATCTTTGAAGCTCCATTGCCTGTAACCACGTTAACATAAAGTTAGCAACAAATATGCAACGATTAATGTTATAGAAATTCCAAGAACTCGCCTTTTGTTTCGCCGTCAGTGCTTCCTTGCAGGCATTGCTGTACATGTCCATTGTTTGCTTCAGTTCCAGTTTTAGTCTTCTCATTTCAGCTTCCAGATCATCCTAAAAGTCACAACCATAATATGATGCCAAAATCATTTCTTATATTCTCAAGCAAATACCAACTAACTAGCAATGCACAATGTAGAGTAGCCGCACCCCTGGTGGCTGTGATCCGGACCATGAATTACTACCACTATCATCCGAGGTCTGTGAGAAGCTAGGCGGGGAACTGATATCGATAGACTTGCGACGAAGGGAGTCTGTGGTGTAGTCTGTGTTGTCCGAGCTGGTAGACAGCCTATTCGGACTCTTTCCTGATTCAAATGTATCATGAAGTGAAGGAAAGGCACGATCAACACTCGGCCTGCCAGAGCTGACGAATGATATGTCGGAGTCAAATAACAGCTCTCCGTAAGACTTAAGATTTGGCACTCTTCCTCCTCTGGTGAATGGCGACCTGTTCCGGAATATTGTCCTTAGTTAAACATTTGCAAGCATTGAAGCAGAGGTGGCTTTTGCTTTGTTTTTCTATTCATTACCTATACGCCTAGTTCAGGAATGAAATAAAATAATAAAAAAGGCCAATGCAGCGAATCGGAATGGTTGAAACTGAACTGCTCAAACTGGTGGTTGAAAGCACCAAAAAAAAAAAAAAAAGTCGAGCTTAGAACTCCCTATGATCGTGTTACAGGAGGGAAACTCAGTACTTGGTCATCAATACTATGACGTAGAATTAACTCTACCTAGAGAAGTCCAAGATCAAAATTTTGAAGACAAAATGAAGGACAAGGACTAACCGGAACTCCAGGTCATCAGCCGAAAGCCGTGGTGACCCTCTGTCAGATCCTAACAAAGAAACAATTTCAAGTCATAAAAACAAGCAAAGCTACAATTAAGTTGCAAAAGGTTGAGTACATATGAATCTCTCACAAATCCTGGTTGGATTTTGAAATCAACCTCTTGAGTTTCTGGGAGGAGTTGCTGGAATGATGGTTGTTGGTGCGTTCATGATTTGATTGCGGAGTGGAGAAATAGTTGGAGCTGGTCGAGAAGCAGACCGCATGGACGAGATTTTGTTCTTCGATATTACATATACAGTGCAAAAGTCTGGTGCTCCTTTGGATACCACTCCAGGAATATCGGTCTTGCTGAATCTGCTTCGGCCAACAATTTCTTTGTTACTAGACCATGCAAGTTAGACAGTTTAACATCAAATCTACAGAACATATCCTTCATTTTTGTTCCATAATTTTTAGTCGGTGTACTATCAAGCGATTTGAAACTTTTCATAACAAGAATTACTACCTTAGAAAGCCACCTTTCGAGGAAGAGCCAAGCACCAAGACTTCTATAGCAGTTTGAGTAGTGTACTCTATCAATGCCTTCCCTACATCTGTATCTTCCAGTATTATATCTTTGCAGTTTATCTGTCAAAGGCAACATCAAAATACTAAGGTAAGAACATCTAGGACCATGAACAAAAATATATGTATCTCTTTTTCAAGATCATTGTCTTTGGTCCATGATATCTTGGATTGAAATACCTACATCTTTTCGTGTGCAGAAACAACGGAACGGAATGAACAAATCTCTCGCCTGTGAGTCAAGTTGTCTGCCTGCAAAGTTTTGTTACCAACATCAGTAAGGTTTAGTACCCAAAAAAAAAATCGGATATAAATTTACGTAGAGAATGTAGAGTTGTTATCTAAATGGATCAGTGACTTCATGAGACTTTGACACCAGGTCAACATAGTGCTTATTGTGATGCAAACAGTCCAGGACATGAAATGAATCGCCCTTGCTTCATTAGAATATCACATCCAACTTCTTTCCTTGGTAACACATAAAACCTAAAATGGTTACTACCAATGCGGCTAAAAAATGTACGTGTCTTTGACGGCTTAAAGTTACAATTACATTGTATCAGCTTGACTGCACATAAAATGTGCAAGGCCACTCAACGTTTTTGGCCTCAAAAACTAGAATGAAATTTGCTGTAACTCATTCAATTGACAATTATAAACAAATGGTAATGTGCAGCCCAGAGCTAGCAATGAAAATGTTCTGCTCAGCCTTGGCTATTGCCGCCAATAGCTTATTCAAGTAATCGACTTTGCAATCAGACAAAGTGTAAACTACTCCATGAGATTGACAGACAGGCAATGTTAGTTCGATGTGGTGATAAGCCTTTCCTCGTTATTCGAGTTCAGAATTCCTAAAAGACAGATCCCAGAAAGAAACTTGGTTCAACCCGGCGTTTCTAATGGACTAACCACACCTCTCCTAAGACACGAATTGAAACTGGTGCTCAAACCAAGCAGCTCTAGCACACAGCATTAGTCCAGGAGTGGAATTTTGAAGCATGGTCTCAGCCATCACGGAAAGAGACTGTTTCTAGGCGTCTTGAATTCATGATCAAACACTCGTGTCAAGAAGATTTCATGTCCGGCAACCAAACCAAACTTGTTTTCAGCTCAAGTATCAAAGACTCACATCCGACACATATTTTTGCATGTATCATTTCCTTACTATTTCTTCATTTCCAATGCCCCTCATGCTCGGATCTTCTTTTCCAGTGATAGCACATCTAAAGCTCTTAACCAATAAAGATGCAGAAATGCCAAGCAAGGCCGCTAACAAGATTCATCACATTGCAATCAAAATAAACCCAAGAAAAGGAAGAAGGAATCAAAGGGCTTACTATTAGGGAGAGGAAGAGAAGCCGATGATGAAAGCGAACCCGGCGGCCTAAGTTTGACATGGATAAGCACAAGACTCTGTCCCCTTTGCAAAAGATTGTCAATTGCCCATCTCAGTGCATGTTGGCTCCCTTTATCCTTGTCAATGGCAACTGCTATCAAAGCATTAGTCCCTTCCTTCTTATCTCCATTCTCCTTCGGAAGCCACATCTTTTCCTACCAATCGTAGCGAGAATCGAGATTCTATCCAGTAACTTCAATGATTCGAAATGCAAGATCAGATTGCCTTTTTGTTGAATCAGATCATAGAATTGATATTCTAATCATCTTGCAGCCAATCCTTATGATTTTCCCTCTCTTTCTTTGTCTATCACGAAAGCCCAACCAAAAGAATACCCACAAAGGCAAATCAATCAATTCCACACCAACAAACAAAACCCATTAATCAAAATCAGAACTTTTCAATCGATCCCAAATGTACTTATTCCCCTAAAGGACCCTTTTAGGGCACTAGGGTTGACATTGGCCCAAGGTTCTTGTTCATTTTTTTTCCCTCCTCCTCCCTCTTTGTCTTTGTCTCACTGATTTTGTATCTTTTTGTCCCTCCATCAGATCAATGCTATTTTTGTTCATCCTTTCTCTCTCAAACCTGAGCCTCAGATGCAAGGAACTAGCAATTTGGTTGAAAAAAAAAATTCTCCACCCCAATCTATTTTAGGGAGTTCATTCTGAGACAAAACCAAGCCCAAACAGTTTTTTTTTTTTTTTTTTTTTTTTTTTTTTTTTTGGGTTCAAGTTGTCTATCAGAAGTTCACCCTTGGAGTTTGAAGAAGGTAACATGACATTTGTCTTGGGTTGTTAAGAAAACTCTAGCCCTCATAATGTCTCCGGAACTGGAAAAACGTATCTAAATATTATTGTCCATAAATGTATGTGAATTATGTCATTAGTATCCCGCTTATTAGAATTCATATTGTTACTGGCAGTTCTCTTCCTCTGGCCACACCCACAAAACAATAACATAGTTCTTACTGATCTTGCTAGTTTATGGAAACTTAGCTACTGTATTAATCTCAAGACTTGCAGTGTGCTGCACAAATAAGAAACTGAGTCTACAATTTCTATATGCCTCTGTATATCTCAGGACAATGCAACCTCACAAATCTTTTTACATGACGGAATGAAAAATGAACACCACTATATTCTCTGGAGTATCACAATTTACAAGAAGAAGACTGCAACTGCTGACAGAAAGAGCAGGAAAACAAAATTCACGAGAGGCCCACCGGAACAGCCACCGGAATCTAAATTTTCAGTGTCGATCATGATGATGAACGTGCAATTTCCACTGGAAGGGTTGCTGGTGGTGACTGTCGAGAGGTTTGAGAACTGACACGCAGTCGCCAATTGATTTTGCTCCTGATAGTATATGTTGAATGCATACGATATGTTTCCTCGTGCATCCAGACTCCCGCATGAAGTTTCATATCCTAGACTCGTGCAGTCAGCATTGGCACAAGCGTAGGAGACGCTTGGAGCAACCTCAGGGTCGTCAAGGCTTGCGGATGGAGACATCACGCACCACTGCTGAGGCAGAAAGGTGACGCCCTTTGCGGCAACGAGAGTGGATGAGTTTGAGTTCGAGGTACCGAGGTTGAGATCATACTTGGGTGTACCATCATAGTAAAAAATCCCCCAGTGGCGCTCAAAGTTCCCCGGTTGGATACTCTTTGCATCCTCATCGATGAGACTAAACAAGTAGGCTTCTATCGTTTGATTTGGCCTCATTGGAGTCCCATTTCCACTGGATGTGTGGCTTATGAAACCCTGGTTAAATCTCTGGGCATTGGTCGGGGTTGCATTCTCATCCCCATCCGTGGGCCAGCCTATCTCACCAACTATTATCGACATGTTCCCAAATCCGTTCTTCTCAAGTGCCCAAACGAGCGTGTCATAGTTTGCATCAAAGACGTTGTCGTATGTCTTGCCATTGTCTTGAAGCGGAGAAGAGTAGCCATTGAAGAAAGCATAGTCAAATGGGAAGTTAACATTGTCATACAGACTTATGAATGGGTAGATATTGACTAGGAAGGGCGCCCCGGTCTGGTTAAAGAAGCTCACGACATCCAACATGAGCTGATGGAAGCTGGATTCGAAGTCACCACCCGAGGGAAGGCCAGTTGAGCTCTGATACACCGCTGCATTAAAGGGGACGGTGACCTTCACTTTATCTCCATAACCGGCTTTCACAATGGCCGTGTTGATGTTCTCAACAGCAGGAAGAGTGATGTTGAGGTACGTCCCATTGTAATCCGACAAGAATGGTTCATTCCCAACTGCAACATACCTGTTGAAATAGTTCATGTCAAACTATGACAGCATAACATAGTAAAAGTTCAAAGCTACTTGACAACTCAAGTAAAGGTTGATCGGCGTACTTACTATCATGCTCTATTCAATCCAACAATACTTACTATCATACTCTAGGACTCGATTGATACGCCACAGATGACACCGTGACCGAACTCTACATTATATGTCGGCGGAATGAACTCCTCAGGTCGCTTGGTGATGTAATATGAGCACCTTATTAGACACCTCAAGAAAGGAAAAAAAAGGTATTCAGTTATATCATACTTTCAACCTAGTTGATATCCGTGTTCGGTATCTTTACACTAAGCACAATGCCTGAACCAATTCGTCATCCCTCATATTTCATTCTACATATCGTTTACACGATCTCATTAACCATAAACCTAATGATTTAGCTTCGTAGAAAAACACATAAAGGCCGAAATCTGACTCCAATGTTCCCAAGCTGAAAAACGAGCCAAACTACAGATTGAACCCTACACATACAAGTCATGACAAACTACATAGGCAAAATTGATCATCGACCAATTCTACACAAGATTACACGAATATAGCCCGAAACCTGATGTCGACAGAGGAGATATGCTTGGACACATTCTGGGATACCCAAGCTTGAGCAGCACTATAATCACTTGCCAAGGAGCTCAACAAGTCATTAGGGATCCCAACCATGACCTCAATCCCAGAATTGCTGAGAGCATTCAAAGATGATGCATCAGCCTCAAACAGCTTCACTTTTTGGATCCCATTATCCTTCAACATCCCCACAACAATTGATGCAGGTAAAGGGTGTGTTGCCTGTGTTCCCCAATTTGCCCCTACAGCTGCCTCAGCTCTCAAATCCAACATCATGTATGCAACCATGTAACAAACCACACCATTCAAGCACCATAGCCACCACCCCATGAAACCCTATTGGAATCAAACTCCAATACAATATACAAAGACTAGGAGAAGTATGAATAAGATAATTTAGCTCAAAGAACGCATCTTTCAACTGGGTTTCACAGGTTGTTGCAGACAAGAGAGATAGGGAGGTTGCCCGATTCAGAACCGGAGAACTAATCCAATGTGAAAGACTCCCGTGACAGAATTGAAACTGGGCTGAATCAAAAACTAATATATGAAGAGCAGGAACAGGATGGACAAGAAATTTCAGCTCAGGTTGGTCGTTTACAAGTAGGTATCACTGATTGGAATTCACGAAAAAAAGGAGGTTGTGAAATATAGAAACAGAACCTAGTAAACAATAACTTGAGGAGGCAAAGATTGAGGTCATCAACATCAGATATATAAAGAGCAAGAGCACTATGCCAATATGAAAAGAAGTTAATGGCTGAGATTGGTAAAGTTAAGAAATAGGCACAAGCCAAAAGTTAAGCTTTTTGAGCTGTGCAGAGAAACTTGAGAATGAATTAAAGCCAAGATGCTTGAAAGATCAAATTTGGGGAAGGTTAACCATGTGGCTTACATGACAAGACAGTGATGGACTTTTTCTAAATCTGATATGTCCTAAAATAATTATGATAATATATATAAAATTTAATACGTATTTTATATTATTTTTTATATTAATTTGACAGATAGAAAGAGTAATGATTCAACAAAGAGGGGGTTTGATATCCCTCGCACACGTGAGGTGGGCAAGGGGAGAATATCTGGGTTCATTCCACACATGGATAAAAGAGATGGCTGCTTGCTATGGTGTCGTCGAAGGAAGAGTCGTGCTGTTTTGTGTTGCTCAGGTATCATAGGAAGGAAGGTCAAAAGAGAGATGGAGATGATGGTTAGAATATTGGGAGATTTGACAAAAGGTCGGTTTTGTGGGGTTCATTATGGTCTGTGTAGGCATGTGTGGACGCGCTTTCGAACATGAGCATTGTTTAGTTCAAGGATATTGTCCACCGTCCAGCACATCCTGCTCTTTAGAGCAAATTCTAACTTAAATATATTTTCAAAACAGTTTTTTTATGTGGGGGTGTAGTGATCTTGACAGTATAAAAAACTGTCTTGGCATTGGTATCCCTTAAAAAAATAACAACCTCAATGATAAAAATAATCTTTCTCATCATGTCGGTTAATAACTCTGACACTCTTTAACTATGTCACGAACCGATTAGAAATTTCGAACTTATAGATATTAAATACATATCGAAGTTGGGATAAAATCTATAACAATGTAAATAAAACATGGACCTTTGTTCCTATTATCAATTGATTTTATAAGTGAACCTCATATTTTTACATGGTATCAGAACGTGTTAGAGATATTAAACCCACATCGAAATTTGAGTAAAGTTTACAGCAGTATAAATAAATCATGAGACTCTTTTCTAATTGTCAATTAGTTTTATGAATAAACCTAATGTTTTTTAGAGGGTGAATCGATTCAAAATATCCCTAACAAACAAAAAGACATTCTGAGAAGCAAACAAATGACACCAAACATAGTTCATAAAAACGTCAATTTTATATTCTCAAGTAACTTTCAAACAAAAAGAATTATTTCGACATAAAAACATCATTTATAGAAATTAATAAGATATTTTTTTTATATTTTTAAAATTTAAAGGGCTCCTATATCAACTTTGAATACTTCAACCATTGATTCATAATAAAGCTAACCCTTCCAAATTTTTTAAATCAATAATTTATGTATTGAAAAAGATGCGGGAGTTGATTGGTGGGTGGGATAACTGGGGATGGTGAGACTGGTGATGTGTACATAGAGCTACATTCATACGCGCTATCAAATGTGGTAGGAACTAGGAAATGGTGTAAAATAATGAAGACAAGTACATCACATCAGATGTTGAAACTCTAATGTGATGTAAGGCCCATTTTTTAGAAGGCTGTTTCATTCTTGTTATCAGTCCTCATCCTAATTCCTATCATTGGTAGGTGAATGAACTTGTTTGAAAGTTATAGATGCTGGGCTCTTGAAATGATCCATTCCAATCCAGCTAGCAAGGAAGATTAGAGGAACAGGCTAATGAACCGCGAATTCGGTCGGATCAAACTAGGTATCGTTGTTATCCCTAGATGTCATGAGATCAATAACTCGATAATTATCCAACAAAAAAAATGGACAATTAAACTGAACGCGAGGGTAAGTCGTGTATGGAGAATTTTATCCTATATATCTAGAGGACAGTTGCGCTCGTTCTAGCAGCAGAATAAAGATCTGAGGTAACCTTTTAGCTGCAGCCAACCGAAGGAAACTCATGGAGCATTCTCAACAAGCATCTCGACTAAGATGGAGGGCGGATTTTTAATCATCATCGTTCTTTAAAGCCGCCGCTCAAGCTCTTATCTAGAGGCGCAGCGTGTACTCCCTTGCTTGTGGACTTTGGCCAGAACACAGTAGTGGTCTGAAGGCCTTAAGACATCTTAGCAATGGGAAGAGAGCGACTGTAAGAGCCTCTGGCAGCACCTGAATTTTAAAATAAATGAGATAGTGAAAGTGGTTCGTATGAGGCTTTAACATCATAATACTAAGTATATGATATAGCCATAACCCTCCGATTCAAAAACATCATATGTAGCCAAAATGGCACCCAGGAAACTAAACGCTGTTTGTGGAGTAGGAATGCAGTAAGGTTCACCATCACTTTAGTACAGAAGCTGGAGCACAAAGCACCCAGAATAAGGAGGATAGAAATTGAGTGCAGTGCAAGAGCCTTGACACCCTAAAAGATGCCTCAGGCAACAAGGTATCAGGAGATTTTAGGCACATTCGCGGAGCTAATGGTTTCAGTTATACTCTGTCATTTCCTTTTCTTTTTGTCTGCTTCATTGTATCCTGGTATAAAATAGGATCAGCATTCCTGAGTTTAAAATTTAAATTAGAACACCTGCACACAGAATAACATCTCATTGCAGGACCGTCATTGTCCCTATTTTGATTTTTAACATGATTTTTCTTAAGTACTACTCAATTGTTTCTCATTATCGAATTTTGTTTTGAGTAGATCGTCCTAACACCAAAGAACATATAGAACCCTTATATATGTTCACCCACAGCTTAACCAGCACGATGCAGCGTCAGATCACCAATTCCAAAGGAAATTAATCGTACATACAAAGTGTACACCCTTGCTGTGATGATGATCAGGTAAATGTGGTTGTGGTTTTAAGAACAAAAGCAAAATCCAAAATAAACAGATTACTGAGAGAGAGAGAGATATGTATGGCATGAGATAGATATGTCTAGCAACAAATGATTAGAATACGATGTTTTAATTTTAACCATTCATCTTTTGTCCTTTCGTTTATTATCAGTTATACCTATATAATGCAATACACTTCCTTTTTCCTAATAAGAAATGATGATGAAGAATGTACCTAATTGCTCCATTACCCTTGGCTAAGGATATTCACGTGAAAGTAAGTGTCAAGCCGAGATACAATCAGTATTGTGGTTGTGTTGCTCATGAGAAAGTGACGAAGTCATACAGATGAATACTAGAAGCTGAAGAATGAATACAAAGACGTGATTTTGTGTTGAGCATACTATACCTATGTTGGAATTTGAGAACTCACAAATAAGAATTTATGTACGAAGCCGAAAATATATTATTCTTTTCGTCCTATTTAAATTATAATATTTTTATAAATCGTTCTTATTCATTAATTTATATCGCATCAATTCATCCCATAATTTTTTTTCCTCGCTCATTTCTCTCACATACTCAACAAATTGATCTTTAATCCTAAATTTAACATATATATAATTTATCCTATTAAATCATTGGATGATAACGAATGGGAGGTAATACTTGGATTACATCACACATTGTTAATTGGTTTTGCTCTCACGAAAGCCTGCGTCCAATACTCGCGAGGATCCCCCGTTGTCTTTATCAACCGACGGCAGAATGGCCCCATTGCAGAGTGTGATTCGATGGTAGAAAATGTGTGAGAACAGAATGGTTCAATTGCAGCGAAGAATAGGGTTTCTCATTCTAATTTTGTTCCGCAACAATGAGATTACGTGGGTTCCGCTGATCGTCAACGGGTTTCGGCAGAATGTGATTGTAGGAGTTGATTGATGGTGGTGGTTCCCGGCGTTGACTGCCTGTCATTGCGGCGGCCGGCGGGTAGACCGTGAAGTTACCCTAGGACGGTTGATTAATTTTGTTGTTAATCGGATGAAGTTACCCTATGATTCTATAAATTCATTTCATATCGGACCTGATCAAAATGGGGTTCTATATATTTTCATCATGAGAAGGGTTCGTTCGAGAACTCTTTACCTTTCCTTTTTTTTTTTCTTTGTTTTAAAATATTTACTTCCTCAAAATATAATTGCTCAAAATGAATTTATGGTTAGATAAAAAAAAATATTATTTTTGGTTAGTTTATTGATTGTGAAGAATGATCAAACTTATTTTTTTTTTTGAATGAATGTAAAAATGAGTTTTTAATCTCATCCGTTGATTTTCAAATTTAAGAATCTAAACACAAATAAATTTATCTATATTATATATTAAGTAATAAAGATGACTCGATTTTCAAGTGAGATCTTATAAATTTTTTTGAAAATGTTCAATCGAACTTATATTTCCATTGTTCAACTCACTCTTACAAGCTCGCATTACATAATTGGGTAAAATAGGGGACCATTCCCCTTTCATATGACACCGGAACAAATTCGGTCATAACATGTGCTGTTTTATTTACTTCACGAGATACTCAAAGAGTAATTAAAATGAAATAAAATAGGATATTAAAGACATTGTAATATCCCAATAAAAAAATTTAAATCATTTGATAATACTATTTTTATCAATAAGGTATATCTTTCTTTTCAATAATCATCATTTTAGAACTCCGCAGTTAAACATACTTGACGTGAAGTAATGCTGGAATGAGTGACCGACCTCCTAGGTAATTCTGAGCCTCGAAAACGATTCTTTATGACGACCCAATTAGAAAAAAATGAATTTATTTGTGGTTAGTTTATTGATTTTGAAGAACGATCAAAGTTGATTTACTTCCTCCAAATATAATTGTAAAAAATGAATTTATGGTTAGATAAAAATAAATTTATTTATGATTAATTGTGATATAAAATAAATTTATTTTAATATTTATATGTCAAAAAATTATTAAATATAATGATTTAAATAAAATAATTAAAAAAATTATAATTTAAATAAAATAAAGGATAATATACGCATCGAACATGCGGCAAGGGTAGATTTTCAAAAGTGTGGACCCTAGAAGTGTCGAAGATAACTACCACCTGTATTTATTGTTGTTTGACTTGAGTTACGTGCCTACTGTCCATAGGACGACTGTACGAGCTTCTATCCATGTTCTAAATGTTCATAACTTACATGCGGGGATTTTTTTTTTCTTAAATGAAGTTTTTTACAAATAAAATTTCTAAAATAAGAATAAAAAAATTAATTTTTAAGATAGAGTTTTTTTAAATTATAATAAGAGAAGACATAGAACGTTATTTTCAAAAAAAAAATGCCCTGTATCTTTAAAAAGAATAGAACATCCTACGTTTTTAACTGAGTAGAAGGCGTAGTCTATATTTGAGGTGGGACTAAACAAAAGAAGTGACAAAGACAAAGAGTACAATATAATTGTGATGGGTTTGTCAAGAGTGTGTTTGATTTATTTCCATAACAAATTAAAGATGCCATGCGTCTTCTACTAACTAAAAATGCAAAACGTCTTCTTCTTGATTAATGACGCAGTGTGTTTTCTTTTTTATTGTATTTTTATGGGAATAACGTCATGTATCTTCTCTTACTATAATTTTTTTAAAAATATTTTAAATTTTATTTTTTTTACAATTTTATTTTGAAAATTTTATTTATAAAAAATAATAATTTCAGATAAAAGCCCAACAAGGGCCCGTTGGATATTCAGATCATTCACTTCGTAGTCCCCTTCGTTGCCAAGGTGACAAGTTGGAGTGAGAAAAATTGGTCAACCGGAAAGACAACTATTCATCTTAATTTATTTATAATGATTTAATACGATACTTAATTATATATATATATATTAATATTTTTTTATAAAATTTGATAAAAAAAATATTTTTTTAATAATAATGGGATCCAAGTAGAGTTTATAAGAAGAGAGAGAATAAAGAAAGTGATGAAATAATACTCATATAAATTAATTAACAAATAAAAAAAATAAAAGTGATGCACATAAATTGGGACTAATAAAAGAAGTGTTATAAATAAATAAGACGAAGGGAATAATTATAAATATAACCAATAATATTTCCTACTTCTCACAAAACATAGGAGTACTCAGTACATTATTTTTTCATTTCGATTGTCTTAAAGCACTTATAATATTTTTATTTTGATAAATATTTAATATAAAAAAATCCCTTCGTCCTATGAAAAAATACAATATTTGTTGTTTTAGGTCGTCCCATAATAAATACTCTAACTTTCCATATATAGAAATGTTTTCATATAAAAAAAATCAAATCAGTTATATTACACTCACTAACTCCTCTCACAACTGTTATAATAAGTCTCACTATCAATACAAATTTAACACATATATAAAATCTCGTGTCAAGTATAAGGTTCAAGATATAACGTAGAGGAGGGTGAATATGTTACTATAAATTTTAGTAAGTTTATGTAACAGATTATATTTTTGCAGACCACCAACACTTGAATGCCAGCTGTAAAAGACTTCAATTCTTCAAATTTGCCTTTGTTTTGGCTGTGAAGGTTAGTTTTTAATGATTCTAAATACTAAGTAATGAAAGCAAGTAAGAGACACAGTATTTATAATGGTTCAGACATTTGTTATCAATTGATAAACAAAAGCTTAATCCAGTCTTCCCTTGGTGACCAGTATAGTCAAGCCAAGAGGTGAGTATCACTATCTTCTTGTTTGTACCATATAAGAGAACTTATCTTCATAAGCTAAACAACTTGTACAAAAGATGAAGATCCACAATCTTTGCACAAATTCAATATCCTGAACTCTACTGCAAATGGTGTTCTTCTGTAGACTAGTGAATCCTCTTCATTGTGTATTTCACGATTCAACTCTCTTGAGTAATCTTTGAATGTTAATTGCTTTGCACTCTTGCCTCTTAACCTTATTCAACAACCTTACTTTAGAGAGTCTCAACGGTTCCCTTTTATAGGCTCAAGGAGCGAACCTTCGCACCATGGCACTGTTTCTAATGTTGACATTTTGTCACTCGTGTCCCCCACCATCTTATTTCTGATGCTGGCAGTCCACTAACTCCAGAATTTGTGTCGTTGCTGTTTTTACCTCAAATCTTTGTTTGAATAACTTTAGACCTTTGTCCCCATCTTAACAATCATTTCTCCTGCACTGCATTCTACTGCAACCTTTGGCCTGCACCCAATCTCTGTCGTATCCTTAGTCTGTATTCCATACTGCAATCCTAGTCTGCACCCAGTTTCTACTACAACTCTGGTCTGCACTCAGATCTGATGCACTTCATGTATTACTGTGTTGGTCCTTGTCTGCAACCTCATTTCATAGATCCTGAAGTCTTTGATGAATTTTTGTTGCTCACCAATATCTTAGTTGCTTAGCCAAAATCCTTTGTAGTAGTCTGCATCTGGTGGCTCAGATGATGTCCATCATTTATAGTCGTTTACATTCTAGCATCCAATCTAAAACTGTAACTATCTACTTGATTGCTAACCTAAACACACTAACTACATTATGATTAATACATTTCAGGTTTGTTATATCAATTTCTATATAATTGGAGGGATTGCACATTCCTATCATTCAAAACGTTGCTTTTTTCATGGGACGGAGGTGATATCAAATTAATCATATTCTGTTATGATATATATACCCATTATCTTCTTTGACAATTATTGTTATAAACCTCGCAATCACTAAAACAATATAGTTTTTCTTTTTTCTTTTTTATCAAATTTGAAAAAAAAAATTCAATACGCACATAATATTCCATGTCGGATTAAATATTATAAGATTTATGAAAGCGTATTAAGTTTTTTTGTTTTTTTGTTTCTTTTGTCATTAATTCATATCTTTAATAGAATGGAAATCTTGATAATATGAGGTCCTGATCACATTGAAGAAAGACACCTCACTTGAAAACCGGAATGTTGGACAGATGCCTAACAACCTTTTACTTCATAAACATGATATCAACATATTAAAAAAAACAAAAAATCCATACCAAAAAAAAAAAACATATTTTTTTAAAAGGAGAACGTTGACATATTCAATTAAGACAAAGTTTAGAAAAAGAATGAAAAAAGAAAATAAGGGAAGAAACATACGCTAAAGAATGGAATAGGAAAGGAAAAAAAATAGAAAGTTTCACTTACGACATTTTAATATGAGAGAATTATGAATAGATCATCTTTTTGAAATTTACATATCAAGTCATACGAAAGATTTTTTTTAGCAATAAGTCATTATTATGTTTAAATTTGACATCTTTTTATTTAAAAGATAGAATATTTTATGAATCAATTATACTATAATAATTACAGTCGTTGAAATCGATAATATATCATCGGAATCAACAAAATGTCCGTTGTTCATGTCAACAATAAGTTGTTGGGTGAATATTACGTCGTCGGATCGGACAATACGTCACCTTCAATCGACAATGCGTCCTGACTATACGTTCCCTTAAGGTCATCTTTTTTTCTTTTTCTTTTTTGTGTGAGCAAAATAGTGACATCTTGCTCGATGTTACCCTTGGAACAACAACCCAAATCCAATCACGCTCGTGCATTTCATATATTCAATCCTCGAAACAACAACCATCCAAAAACAACAATGAAACTTCATCGACAGTGCTCCCAATCATGCAAGATGTTTTCAAATTATAGTCGAATCCTCGTCGTTTTCGTCTCTGACACCGTACGAATCGAATTTGGAAGACTCGTCATCTGTCACAAAACACCCAATACTTCTTCCTGAATCGATCCCAAATCCGATAAAATCATCTCCCCCAATCGATCCTCGACGACGGTTGAGGCTAGGAAGAGCAGATTGCGTGCGTCCAATGAATATCAAGATGTTGAAAATCACGATATGATCAGATACGGTGTTTTATGTCGAGAATATGGCGGGGGGATGGCAATGGCGACATGATGAATTGGAATCGACGCCGTAACGAATATATGAAAAATTAATGTACGAGACAGATTTTGGATTTGGACGAGCAATAAAATCCTAGAATTGGGTTAAATGAAAATGAAAAAGAAGATTTGAATTGATTCTTATAAGAAAATAATCGTAATCATATTTTTCTAAAAAAAAAAAAAAAACAAATGATAAAAAAAATCTTTCATAAGGTAAAAAAAAGTGATCTCTTAATAATAAACGTTTTAATATCGATTGATATTCCTAAACTGTAAATAAACAAGCAAATTTATCGGATTGTTATCTTATAACTCGGCATTGCATAAACTGCTGATCTTACTTTGCTCGAAAAAAAAAAAAAACAAATTCTTTAATTGAAAATATATGTGGATATGTTTATATTATAACAAAAAATAAACAGTCCGATTAAACCCAATTAAAACGTGATTTTTTTCCTTCGATTGTGCACTGAATCCTAACACCTTTCACATAATCATTCCAAGCTCCCAGCCCTCACAGCCTCTTTTCCATATCAACACGCTCTCCCCTTTTATCCTCGTTCACTCTCAAGCCCCGTGAGACTCTGCAGAGAGAACACGAAAGCGAAGACGAAGAGGTGACTATTTCGGTCTCTCATCACATCTCTTTCTCCTCTGTGTTTAGATCGGATTCGATTCGATTCGGTTTCGTTGCTTGTCTCAGATGTGATATGATTCGGTTTAGATCACTAATCGATTCCGTCCTGTTTCTTTGCTGTGCTGTTGTCTTTGTTTCTTTGTTGATTTTTGTGTGATTATTGTGAATTTGACGAAACTGTGTGTATCGTTGCACACTGATTTGTTGTCCGACGATAGTGTTCGGTTCTCTTTCATTGGTTTTGATGTCTGTTGTACGATTATTGTGGCTATAAATTGGAATCGGCGTAGCCATGATGAGACAGATGGCGTTATCGGTTGATTTAAACATGTATGGTGCAGGCCTAGTTGCTGGCTCTGTAGATTGTTTGATTTTGGATGAGTATCTGGTTAGGATAGTCAAAATCCCGATACTATGATCCAATTTGATTTAATTCAATCTTTGTTCTGTGAAGGCTGAATATAAGCTTGATTTTGACCAACTCGAGTGCAAAGTTGATGAATTGCGATGTGAATGACTTCTAGTGAATAAATCAACGTTTTAGTGACTAAGTGGTAGGATCTGTATTGATGTTCGATTTGTTGTTTAGAATGATTAGCTTGTGGGACGTCTTATGCGAAGAAAATTTCACCTTCGTTTCGTGATCTGTTTGTTTAATGGAAGCAAAAACAATTGGTGGTTCTGTTTTGCAGGCTGCAGCCTTTATTAAGACTTTCCGGTGACAGAGATGGAGATCAACATGAAACAAACGGCTCTCCTCACCGCTCTCTTTGGTGTACTCTCCTTCATTTGTGGCGTCATCGCCGAGAACAAGAAGGTGAGTTTGCCTTCTTAGGTTTGGCTTTGATATTTGTCCGTATCATATTATCCCTAGTACTTTGTCTTACACGTTATGATTTTGGAGTTGTTTTCTTAAGTTATAGTCAAACGATTTATTTAATTCGAAATTATTACGACTCTGACTAATGACTACTATGTTCGTAGTTGCTTTGAATGTTGACTTCCTATTTGATGTCTGTTTATTTCATTTTGGAATACTTCATTTAGACAGTAGTGCATTTGGACCACTAGAATTTTTTTCCCATCATTCGTCTAGAGAAAATAGAAGAGTTTTTGTTGACTTTTTTAGTTGTTCTTTTGCGATGGGTCAAAACCAACAAAAAAAAACACACATTAAATGCGGTTTCTCTTTACAATTTACTCTTTTAAATGACTGCAATCAGACCATGAAAGCCCACCAGATTCTCCTTTTGCAAATGAATCTTCAAGAAGTTTCTTCGTCTTTAACATGGGAAAGAAATAATAGATCACATTGTCGGATACAACTGCTGTTTTTCTATACATTACATTGTCGGATAGCTTAGTACCAACTATTGTGATATTGTCTAGACTTGCACTAGCTGATAGCATGTAACATTTAACCCTGTCATCTGCTTATTTAACATTCTCTTTCTTGGTCGGGAAGTTCTAAGGACATCATGCTTGTGTGCTCTCTCCTTAGAAAGTCTCTCCTAGTGGTTAATGTTGTAAGGACTATGAATACGAGAGTACAATCAGCATACCTTGTTATAACTAAGGTTTTCCATTTGCTTGTATTGAAGCATGCATAGCGATGAGTCTTCTTATTAAAGAATTTCAAGCGTGAAGAACTAAGCAACATGCATATAAGAATTTTGTCCCCTGATGAAATTGATAATATGGGTTAGTGGTATAGTTTTCGCTTTCTCGTGCTCCCTTGACACGACCAATAGTTTGGTAATGGGGATTTTCAGTTCACCCTTCGCACTAATGGATAGCACAAATGGATACAAGTCATGCCTTCTACTCTTACTCTTTTTTGTTAGTCCTTTTACCATTTTCCTTTTTCCTCATGGCATGTTGAATGCTGATAGACAGCTGACTATTTCCTCTGTCGCTCTATAGCCTAGTGCTGGAACTGCAGTACAGGGAAAGGGTTCGATTATCTGCAACTACCCATCCAATCCGTACATTGCATTGGGATATATTTCTGTGGTATTCCTCATACTGTCATCTGTTGCTGGATATCTTTCAATTTCCTACCCATACAAGAAGAGGTCTATCCCATATTCTGCTCTTTTTCGCACCAAGACCATGGTTGTCTTCTTCAACATTGCGTGGTAAGCTTTACTGAATGACCGCTGCATGTTCTTTCAGTTTCTTGCACTTTTTTTTATTAGCAATGTTGTTTCTCTCCTGGAGTGCTGATGTGGTTTATGCTTTCATGGTAAGGATTCTTGTGGAAACTGTTATTGGGACCCTAGAAAGAAAATTTACTTAGGATGACCCCAGGAATATTTCATATGTAACTGAATGTTGGTATAATACTATTCAGAATCTCAGAACAACAGCATAAGATCATACATCACAAGTAACAAGTCTCATAGATACTTCCGGTCATATCTGCAATGCCCCATATTTATTGCAGGAAATCTCTTTGTTGTCATTGCTTTAGGTATCAACTACACTCATGTGAGCACCTGGGTTTGTTGTTGTTGCTTAAGGTATAAACTTACGACTTGGTATTCTACCTATTCCGATACGACTTGGTATTCTAAGTGAATTATTGAATTTGCACCTAAATCAATTTTTTTTCTCAATTCTCAAATTTTGGAAATAAAAAACCATAGAAGATTTTATAAGGAGCTAGAGGAACCTATCTTGTTCTCCTTCAGATGGAAACTAGAGAAATCCATCATGGTATCCTTTAGATATGACACCTGATATACCTGCAAATTGTGAAATAGCATGCAAGTCCTGGCGGTGCATCGAAGTCATTACGTTGGTCGAGACCTGTAGCTGAATCTAAGTGTCTTAACCAGGAGTACGAAAGTGCTGCCAATTTTAATCTATCGTGGTTGATGTATCTTCTTGTCCCAGGATACTCATTTTGTCTTTTGAGATAGTTTATACTTCATACTAGCTCAAGCTGAAATTTCTATTTCATGTTGGCTAAACCTAAATGGTGAGAGCCGGGCCAAACTTTGTTACGTAAAGTAGCTGTTTCCTAATTGAGACTTGACCAAAAGTTGGTTCCATCATTAGCTTGATACAAAGTTGTTTGTGGTTCTTTAATTGAGACTAGCGCTGTTCCTTTTTATCTAGTTTGGCACAGTAAAGTTCAACCTAATTGAATGCATCTTTTGTTCTTGATCTTGTATATGCGTGGCATGTATGTGAATGATACTGCTCTGAATTGTTGGGCTCTCTGGGAAGGATTTATGTACTTAATTTCTTATTTTGCTGAAGCTTGATTCTGAAAATCAACAATCTTGAAAGGTCGTATATCTTATCTATAACTGGTTGTGTGTTTAACAGGTTGACATCTGGATTAGCAGCGGCATTGCTGGTGTGGCCAACAATCACTGAACAACTTCACGTGACTAAGAAAGTGCATTACGATCTCTCATACGATTGCCCTACTGCCAAGACTGGTCTGATTGGAGGTGGTGCGTTTGTGTCCCTTGATTCATGCCTCTTCTGGCTTATCTGCCTCATGCTAGCAAGCAACGCCCGAGAGGATTACTTCGATGAGATTGAGGATTCTAGCAGGGGAGAATCCACCCAGGTTATCGACATGGGGTATGATGCTCCTCATGCGACTAATAAGATTTAGATTGAAGCTCTGCGAGATGTAGAGGCTGATCTCTATCCCGGGAGCTGAAGCTGCTGTTACCTAATAATTCCTGAAATTAGTACTTATGGTAATGTTCAATATTGAACCGAATGACCTTATTTTCCTGGCTTAATTTGTGAATACTGTGTACCGCCGTTATGGTCATGTTAGTGAATCCATGGTATTTCCTGCAGTGTGTTTCTATTCTTGTGTATGTCTTTCTAGATGTGACTTCTTGCTAATCGTTGTGGAGAAAGCATATCAGATTGATAGAGTGTAAGACTAAACCAAACGACTACTACTTAAATTTGGCTTTGATTACTAATACGTGCAAAATATGAATTCCAAAGATCATACGTATCAGGTAATAAAATAATAAGATGAGTAACGTCTCTACATGAATTGATTGTATCATTACGTCGTTTTTACGTATTATGTCGATTCAAATGATTGAAAAATTTCAAGATTGTTGTTTTGATTAAATAAGCTAAAAGAAGATGAAATCAAAGCTAATTATGAGACAAGCGATGATAATGTAAATTTAAGGATCCGATTTCATCAATTCTTGTGTCGAATTTCGGTCTTTATCAAATTGTTATATTAGTCGTTCGGTTGATAGTTGAGATTTTCCTAAGTAAATCAATAGTCTCTCTCTATATCAAAAGAAAATTTCTTTAACGGCAAGTACGTTATATCTCTATATGTATCAAATTGTCAAAGAATAATTTAGCACAAGGAATTCTCAATTGTGACTATGCAAATCATGCATTTAATATCTCTATTATACGTTCAACCTATGGTGTTCGATATTAGGTATAAATCCTAATCCTTTTCTCAAAGCAATCAAGATTCACAATTAAATCATTTAGTGATCAAATATAAGAAAGCATTAAGCATAAGCATCGAACACGTCACTAATTGAACAATAGCGTCTAACAATCAATAATAAAAACCAAACCTTTCAACAAGAATGGGTACAACATCACCTTAGAATGAAAATTTAGTTCATGATGAACAACACAAACAATGCAACAAGAATAGAAAACATGATCGAAGAATCAAAGGAAAGAGTAAACTCAATGATGGTTCGTTGACATCATCTTTGTCTTTCTTGTCGTCTTCAAATCTCGATCTCCACGCTCGATGTGTGTTCTTGTGTTCAAAAATCTCTAAATTATCTCTAAGATATCAGGCATCCCTAACCCTAGGTCGAAATATTACAAGAGTTAAAAGGAGATTACAAAAAATCTAATCATGGAAATCAAAATATTCTTCAAATCCCGTCAGGTGTAATTGTCACTGATTGCTCAATGGTTTTCAGCTGTCCTCCGTTACAAATGTAATGATTCTTACGTCCGGGTATAATGGTCAATGTCTCCTTTGTTACCTTCCATCCTTGCTTTCACTTGTCAGAAACACTCGTCCTTGTCTCCTTTCAAGTTTAAATGCATCCAATCTACAATATCAAAGATTTAAAGATAGGGCAGGAATATGACACGAGTCAAAGCGATGGTGTATCTCTACTCCGTCTCCATCAAGGCATTATGCCTTGAACAAAAACAAACAAGCGGCACGTAACTAAACATACAACACTCTCGAGTCACCCTTTATACGGATTGGTGATTTTTCGAGTAAAACCCAACTTAAGAAGATGAGAAGCTTGTTTTTTTTTTTTTTTTTTCCAACGTTTCCTCCTCCTTTTTTATAGCTTAGACAAAAGATTGAAGAAGCAGATAACAACGACTTATGCAAAACCCTCATCATGAACTCAAGAATTGGAACCTCTCCTGCGACTTGTCTAAGGAGAAGTGAACCTATACCGACCTGCTAGTTAAGTTAGGAAAGCACATCCCTGCAAAGACAGCAATGAAGATAAAAGATCGAAGAAATGGTTTCTGTTTAGAGATACGGGCAAGAAGAAAAGTTTCGACCCATAGTAAGGTCGACCCCGAACCCCAAAAGGATGACCCTCGAAACTCGTACTAGATGGGATCAAAGGGAAAGAAGTCATCTAGACAAGGAAAACAACCTAGTAACCACAAGTACTCCCTCTTGAACGCGACACGGCGGGAGGTATTGGCTGCAGCCCAAGACGAAAACCTACAGACCAAGGGGGCCTGAAAAGAAACGCTTTCTTAGGGTCCCTAAAGATCATCCTCGGTACTGCCAATGTCACTGAGATAACGATCATAACACTAAGGAATACAGACATTGAAAGAATGTCATTGAGAGCAAGGCCTATCTAAAGAGGTTCCAAAAGAACAATGACAAATCGAAGTCCTCTCTTAGAGAAAGGATCGACCTAGAATCTCCCAACCCATGTAAGGAGCCAAACAGACCTCCTCAGAAGCCCAAGATCCACGTCATCACTGTGGATCTTGTCTCAGGAAAAGGTGAAAACACCCCCCAAGTGCCTAAGAGAATGAAAACAAAGATGCAAAGTTAGGAGGCCGAAGTAAACTTTGGTCCCGAAAATGACCTGGGGCTTGAGGCTTTCCAGGATGATGTCCTAGTGGTAACTCTCAACATTGGGGAGCTTGATGTCGAGAAGCTCTTGGTTGTCAGTGGTTCATCATTTGACATCCTTTACTTTTCAATGATTAAGAAGATGGGACTAACTGAGAAAGATCTTAGACCATTTTGATCACCTCTCGTAGGGTTCACAAGAAATTCGGTATATCCCCTCCTTCTAGCTGACAGTGGGAGATGAGCTGACATGCCGAACGACGACAAGGATGGTAGATTTTCTCGTGGTGAATCTCCCCTCTGCATACAATATGATATTTGAGACGACCTTCTGTCATCGACCTCAAATTGTTGATATCTCCATGCTATATGATGATGAAGTTCTAAACGCGTAGAGGGAAAAACATATCAAAGGAGATCCCAAGATATAAAAGGAATGCTACATGACAATGCTCCGTCAATACCCTGATCTCAAAAGCAAGGAAACGTTGCATCTTTACATAGATCCGAGGCTTACGAAACCTCGACTTGAACCTGTCGAATCCCTCGTTGAGGCAGCACTGACACCGGGTGATAACCCCAAGTGTATGAAGGTAGCGTTGTAACTCGCTAAACCATTTAGGATCAGCCTGATGAAGTTTCTCAGGGAAACCTTGATCCAGAAATGATCACCCACAAGTTCAAGATTAAACTCAAAGTAAAATTCATATAATGAAAGAGAAGACACTTTGCCTAGGAAGGAAAGAAAGTAGTAGTTGAAGAGATGAAAAAATTCCTCGAGGCAGGATTTATAAGGAAGGTCAAACACCCTGATTGGTTGACCAATGTCATGATGGTCAAGAAGGCTAACAAAATTTACTGACGACTTCACCGACCTCAACAAAATATGTCCCTAAGGATTGTTATTCACTATCTAATATAGACCTGATGGTGGATGCGGCATCAAGCCACAAGCTTCTATCTTTTTATGGACGTCTTCTCAGGCTATAATCAAATTTACATGACCCCCGGGGATTGAGAAAAGGTAAAAAACTTATCTCTTAAACCTTGGTCTTGGGAAGATTTATGTCTCGAGGTACGGAACGACCCTTCCTTTTCTTCAAGGCCCTCCCAGGTATTGGGAATCGAGTGGAATGAAACCAATTGTGTCAGAAACATCTAAGTTTGATAAATTCTTGGGGAGGAGAATGAGATGACAGACACCCTTAGCAAGCTTCCCTCGGGGCTGGATAGGTGGACTTAGGGAAAACAGTACACAAAGGTGATAAAGAACCCAAGAAAGTCGAAACAAAGGTCAATGCTATTGAGCTCGAGACCTTCTAGGTCGACACTATAAGGTCCTTCCTAGAACCCTGAGGTCAGACTCCATACACCTAATGAAATACTTGACCCTTTCGCATAATCCGAACTCTTAGCAAGAACACCGAATGTTAGGTCCAAAGTCGAAGAGGAGAGTCCAGTCCCTGATGACTAGTCTAATAGGAAGAAGAAATTGTATAATTTATAAATCAGTTCATGGTTTTTCACGTAATCGACGTGAGGAAACCAACATTGTTATACAAGATGTTGTTAGTCTTTTCTCTTTCAATAACTCAAAAAGATTATTTCAATAACACAAAAAGTTCTCCAATAACACATGATTATTGAAGAACTTGTTTATTATCACTTAGAATTCTTTCTTGACTACTACTAATATTCTTGTGTGTGCGCTTAAATTGATTGAGCATAATTATTCAGTCACACCTTTGTCCAAGTATGTTATAGTGGATTAGTGGTGACTATTGTATCAACGTGTCCATGGAGCATAGCCAAGCTACAGCTACAAGTTATGATCTCTCAAGCGACTCCATTGTTTTCATGAGCAATACCGAAATGTAATCCTCCGAACATCATGATGTAGATAAGTGTGGTTCATTGTGTGTGATAAGTTTTATGATCACCACCAGCATATTTCCTGTATGTGTCTGATTAAGCATCATTGCTGAATAGTGTTTTGGGTTATCTTGTGTCCAAATAAACATACTTGACAGAAACATTCTTCTCTTGATGTTGAAGAGGGGAAAAAAAAAAACAACCGCATTCAACTTTTCTGTTCATCCAGGAGTACATCGAAAAGGGTACCGAACTCATGTTTGGTCGATAGATCCAGAAAAATTACACTTTGACGAGTGAGACCAGAATTCTAGTTCTTGCATATAATGTAAAATGTCAGAAGAGATCTACATAACATGAACTAACTCCAGGCGCTTGAATAATGTTTCGGTTTACGACCCTCGTATCAAGTAGTTCTTGCTTGAATTTTCGTGGTAAAAATAATAGCAGCATTATAACCTATCGCGATGTTATGTATTTGCGCTAGCAGTTTATGAGAGAGATCCACTCTTTGAGCTGTCGTACCCAGCTTGAGGGTCACTAATCACCTCCTGCAATAAACAATGAGTAAAGTTGTCTAAGGTAAAAGCGATGCAAATCTGTGTAAGGTTACGTTTTAGTTAACATATGAATTTTGATTTGAGTCCAAGGCAGCCATTGTTTTAAGATCAATGCAAACTAGCTTCAGGACTCACTTCAGGTGGCGGAGAAACCTGAACTGGTTTCGATGGTGTTCCAACAGGATTACGAAGACCAAATCCCGGCATGTTCTGCTCAGCGAGGTCTCTCAATCTGTTGATTTCTGGTAAGACGACCTTTCCAAGGTCGGGTCTGTCTTTACGTCTTAACTCAGCGCACTTTAGAGCAAGTTTAGCGAAGTTCAAAGTTTCTTCGATAGGCCAATCGGGAATGGACTGGTCAAGGAACTCAGCAAACGTGCCACGCTCGATAGCTCTCTCCATGTGATGAGCTAGTCCCATAGGAGGCTTGGCAGTGATGAGTTGTAGGAAGATGATTCCGAGAGAATAGATGTCGGATTTGATTCCTAACATGCCGGTTTGTTGATACTCGGGGTCAATGTAACAGAACGTTCCAGCTGCTGATGTCATCCGGTATTGAGTCACACTATTTGCGACAGATGGAGGGACTAGCCTGGCTAGGCCAACGTCGCTGATCTTGCTAACGAAAAAGCGATCAAGGAGAATGTTGGCGGGCTTGAGGTCCCGATGCACTAGAGGTTCTGGTTTGGTTTGGTGCAGGAAAAGGAGACCAGTTCCGATCTCTGCAGCGATTATGAACCTTAACTGCCACGGAAGTGGAGGCGTGTTTCCTCTGCAAAATAGACGGTCTTCCAAGCTCCCGTTCGACATGTACTCATAGACTAGGCAACCATATTCGGGACAAGCACCGAGGAGAAGAACCATATTCGGATGCCTAATGCAGCTTAGTATTTCGACCTGCAACGAAGATTAGGAACACGGTTTTCATGTCATGATGTTACATGTTCATGTCTGGTTGAGATATTTTCAGCTTTGGCAAAGGAATTATTTTACCTCTTGTTGAAACTGAGATTGTCCCTGGGCAGCATCTGGTCTAAGCACCTTGACGGCGACTTGGGTATGATCCAGTGTGCACCTATATACAGGCCCATAGCCTCCTTCGCCTATCTTGAGGGAGTTAGAGAAGTCGTTCGTGGCAGTCTCGATTTCCTCAATGCTGTATCGCCTGTACCTGACATCGTTATTTGTCAGGGCTATGAGGGCCTTCTTTTTCTCCTCAGATTCTTTATTGGCTTTCTTTTCTGCATTGAGTCGCTTCTGTGCTTCTATTTCTGCAATCTTTTGAGCAGCTTCAGCGGCTTCAATGGCGGCTTTGCACTTGGCTTTCTCCTTCTCCATGATCATTAGCGCAGCTTCCTCTATTGAGCATGCATCTTCCACTCGTTGATCCTCTTCCATCTTCAGCACCTGGAGTTGTTTTGCCTATAAGAATTTTAGTCATCGATAATCATAGATATCACAAATATAAAGCATTGCATTGCCTTCTCTTTGGCTGTCAGAGCTTCTTTGCAGGCCGTGTGGTACATCTCCATCGTCTGCTTGAGCTCTAGTCTAAGTCTCCTCATTTCCGCTCCAATGTGATCATCATCCTACCCAATGGAAATTAGTAACTTAGCGGTATGCATTATACGATTATTTCCGTAACAAATTAAAGATGTAAATCTTGATTCATAGCTTGGATGGGCTATGTATGTTCTCTTACAAGGCTTTGAGATGATGAGGATGACGAGAAACCGCTGCAAGTACTTGAGCTTTGTGTGTAATCAGTCATCGAGTTCAGATCTATTGACCTTCTGTTTGAGTATGATGATCCCACACTCATACGGTCACCCTCAGACCCAACAGAAAGCCGAGGGACTTGTCCATATTCCATGCTGTCATACATCGGAGGAAAAGCTCTGTCAGTGCTTGAGAGATCCGTGCTCGGCCTTCCAGAGCTGACGAATGATATGTCGCTTTCAGGCATGGATATCTCCCCATATGGTCGGCCGTTTGCAGCCCTGCCACGGGTGAAAGGCGACCTGTTAGCAATGCAGGAAAAAAAAAAAAATTACTTTCCAATGAATGAGTTACTTCGAAGAAATTGCAGCAGAAGTTTTTTTCGTGAATTGCAGCAAGGGTGACAATATTCATCGATGTAACACATGTTCACGACATGATAGTGCGTAATCAACACTCATTACAAGTACTCACTTGATTGTGGCATCCTCAACGAGACCTCGAGGTGTGCTCCCTGCAAAAAAATATGAAGCATTTTTCTTTATCTCAGTCTGATTCCAAGATGAACCATTTGGCCATTTCAGTAGCTTATTGGAGCTGAAGCAACCAAATCATACCTCGAGATGTGCCACGAGAAGGCATACTCCCACTCGAATGAGGATGATGTGGGATGAGGTTTTGTTGTGTGCTGTGAAGCTGAGGAATGCTGGGTGCTGGGGCTGGACGACTTGCTGAACGAACCGACAAGATCTTTCCTTTGGAGATTACATAAACGGTGACGAAATCTGGTGCCCCTTTTGATACATTAGTCGGAACATCAGGTCCCTTGAACCTTCTGGTGTGAAAAGATTATGAAAAAGTCGCTGTTATAATCGTGTGAAACTCAAAGTACTCGTATAACTTACAGAATCAAGTGACGATATTCTATCATCGGGAGGAGAGTGCTTACCTGACTAAGCCATTCCTTGATGAGGCGCCTAGTACCAGGGTCTCAAATAGGTTCTTGGTCACATACTCGATTATAACTTTCG
Source organism: Drosera capensis (assembly GCA_001925005.1). Classification (NCBI taxonomy): domain Eukaryota; kingdom Viridiplantae; phylum Streptophyta; class Magnoliopsida; order Caryophyllales; family Droseraceae; genus Drosera; species Drosera capensis. The sequence continues at coordinate 28,185 of LIEC01011872.1, forward strand.
AGATATCAGAGCCTTCGAGTATGATCTCTTCACATTTAATCTACATTATCCATGCCATCACAAAGGGATAATTAGTTCCATCAGAGTACCAAAATACATGTTTTCGCGTGTTGTCATTGCGAATGTATTCATATGTTCTTTAGTCTAGTGTTCGTTACATTTTATGCCTCAGAATATTTGACATTTTTCTAGACTTCAGATTTGGTACAGATATTAACGCCACCTCAAATATGCTTAACAAGAAGATTGAAAGGTATGAAGATGCAGCTCACATCTTTACGGCCACAGAAGCAACGGAAGGGAAGGAAAACCTCCTGCGCTTGGGTGTCAGCCTGCAGCCTTATGGCTCTAGCGACATCGTTATTGACATCAGTTATAGACACCATGCTGCCGTCTGCAGCATTCCCGAAGATGCACAAGAGATAAACAAGAAGATTAATATGAAACGACACAACAACCTAGGTGCTCCCATCTGGAGGAAAATTATGTACACAGACTTATCCTGTGGAGATATCAAAGAAACGAGGACCATAACAAACATTTATAACTCATATGATGACCAAGGAAAAAGAAAACAATTAATTACTTGGACTTGGAACCGCGGAGGTTCGCTGCTTGACATGGATTAATGTGACGGTATGTCCCTTACTAACGACATGATCAACCGCCCATTTCAACGCAAATTGGCTCCCTTTGTCATTGTCGATCGCAATGGCAACCTTGTCGTCCTTGGTTTCCCCTGCTGCCATACCAGCCGCTTTCATATACATTTGCTTCCTCCGTCTTTTTCAATCTACAACGACGTCAAGTAATTGATTTCCACGTCGAATTCCCTTGCTTTCTTAGGGAGATTGCGAAGGTGAAATCAGGCCTGTGTTTGGAACAACAAGCAATATTGTTACAAGGTTGTGATCAACATGCACGCCACCGCGGTAAGCCACCGCGGTGGGTGACGATTTTCCTGGGAGTTCTCTTTGTTCGATGAAGGTTGATGATGCAAAGGTATAATGAGGTTTGTTGGAGGATGCAAGATACTGCTGTTGGAAAGCTACACCAACGGCTATTTTTAGCAGGGTTAAAATTAAACCTCTTCTAAGTATCAATTCATCTCTCATTTTGGGAAATACATCGATAATTTAGTTGGCATTGTAACATTGATTTGCATGAAATGTGCCCTCATTGTGGAATGCTATTTCGTTCAGTGTTACTCTTCTCTTAGGCACTTCTTATTGATCGATTTCTGTAATCAGTTTTATTATTGTTTGCAATAAGGATAAGATTGGTTATAACAAGAATGTGTTGATGATGAGCTAAAATCTACAAGTATTTGATGGCAAAATGAAGTGCAAGCGAGAAAGCAACCACACTTACTTTTGGGAAACTAATAAGATTGTTAGAGATACTAAACTCACATCAAAATTTGGGTAAAATTTATAACAATATAAATAGATCATGGGTCTCTTCTCTTATTACCAATTGATTTTATGAGTAACCTCATGATTCCACATGTTATTAATATGTCACATATATATTCCACTTCTGTTTTTTTTTTGTTGGTCGATGTGGATTTTGAAAGACTAATATGATTTTGAAACGGAATGTAATTGTTACATGTTTAGCTCGAGAAACTGATTTGAACGCTAGGCACATTGCAAAATCATGTTTTTTTTATTATTGTATAGTTGCTTTTGCGTTCAATGATTTGTGAGTGCTCTTGGAGCTTGATTGAATCGTGTTTGTGATTATCTTTGGGAGTGCAAAATCGTAACATTAATAATAGATTGCTACATTATAAGGCAGGTCGCAATGAAATGGAACAGCGATGAAAGTCGTTTATTCTCCAATATGGTTGAATGTCTGCATCCATATACATAGTTTCAAACTGTTTGCATATGCACACAAGGGAAGTTTTGCTTCAACGCTAGGATAAGTTGTTTGCCGGACGCTTAAGGCTATTCATCATAGCTATCTTCAAGAAAAAGCAACAAGTTAATCCTCTGGCAAGATTATTCTTATATATAATCTCTATATACATACATATAACATTAACCATTTCATCAGGCGCCAAAAAATATATCCACACACCTGGGTTAGGGGAACATGGTTCCGATCACAACCGTGCTCTCATTGTTTTTTTCTTCGCTGTTGCTAGTCTTAGATCCCGACATCAGTTACGACAGATACTGGCCAGGGAACCCGCCGTCCGCCATGGCACTTCAATTAGGGATGTTGGATCCAACCATGGTTCTTCCCCTTGTGTAGTTCTAGTTATGTTTTCCAGGACGTCATTCAGAATGGATATCTTTGACCACGTTGTATTCATTATTAGGGATATAAGAGGATATCTAGGGAGGCCAACGATCACAATGCATGGCCATATTGGAGGCATGGTGAGCCATTCAACAACATAGCTTCGAACTTGGAGGTCTTGGAAGCTGGATAATGCAAACCGGCCGCGATTCCTGAAAAGAAACGTTTTGGTTTGATCACTTGTTTAGCCTTATCATCCAGTTGAGCCAGACACATTCATGTTGATAGTTGTTTAATTTACAATTTTGCTTGAAGATCATCTCTTATGCAACTTGTTCTATTAGTATGGCGATTGTCATTCCAACATCTGAATGACAAAAGGCCGATTCCGGATTCCTTACAGTAGGACGATAAGGTTGTTTGCAAAACCAGCAACTCAAAGATCAAAACTTTGTTCAAGGTGGACTTCGTGTGGTTCATCAGATTGCAATTCTAGGATTTACACTTCTACAAGTGTGTACGTACAATTAGATACTCTGCTCAAGCAACTTGACACCAGATTGATGGCAGGAGAGACCGACGATTGCAACACCGAAAACACAAACAGGCTAGCGGATCAACGCAGAGCATAAGCCAAGTGTCTCAGTGTTTGCAGCATGGACAAGCCGCAGAATCGGTGCAAGGAGGCAAACATGTAAACTTAAAATCAAACAACTCCTGAGAACACATTCCGTCAATTGGGTCAAATTATACAAAAAAAAAAGGGAAAAAGAAAGTCCATGGCAAGGGTAAAAGCTTAAATAAGACACTAATTATCAGTCATCAAATAATAATTCATCAATCATTAATTCATCAACCATCAATCATCGGTTGCAACAGAATCTCATGTTCCCAAATCCAACTAGTCCTCCTGTTTCATCATTCATCAGCTTTATCTGCTCATTTCTGGACATAAACCACGGAGCAAGAGTCCTAGATTTACCTCCATTTCCAAGACAACGAAACCGGGTTTCAGCCAGTGGCTAAGAAGAATAAATAATCAAAAAAGCCGTCGAGATCAACACATAAAAACTAGATGAGAAGCAGCAGTTCCACAGCCTCACTACTGGGAAGATACGACATTCCGCATGGCCAACAAAATGACAAGCCAAATCCACTCATGCAGCTTCTTTTGAACCCTTTTTAAGTTTGGCAGCAGAAAAGAGATTTCATGCAAAGCAGTTCCTTAAACCCCATCACATCTTGACGAAGCTACCAAGAAGCAATGTCAGCCGACTACGATTCTCCGGACCATCTGACCAAAGCAAATTCATCCCTTGATATGGACCAAGTAAACACCACCGAGCCCAACGGCATCATAAGCAACCCATACACTTCCTCAAATCCAGTGATGTAGTCCAGTGAAATTTCCATCAAGCAGCTTAGTACACCACAAAACTGAACAGAATCAGAACTCCGCCAACACAATCACTTTCAATTGTAGGCAAGATGCAACCTGGGACTATAAGATAGCTTGGGGAGCAACCAGGAAAAAACACTTTTGAGAAGTCATTAACTATTATATTGATGATAAGACAATATCGGTTGGTTCGTATATGAATTCTACAGCAGAGCCAAACAAATGCACTGAGACGACCCCTTGAACACAACTTCCTCTGCAATCCATAACACCAGGCCTTGGGACATCGGTTGTGACATCATGCAATCCCGGCATAGTCCTCTCTATCACAAGAAGAAGGCACGCTTGGAACAGAATAATTTCCTCTGCGCCCTACACAGTTTACAGTTGGTTTATGATTAAAACTAAGTTGCACCTTGATCACGAAAAAGAATAATCAAATTACTCTTCCCCGATTCGAAGAAAGTAACATAGAGGGAAATAAATACACATCTACTCAGGCTACAAAGATTACCTTCTGAAAACAGAATATGGTGGAGGGAACAGGAAAACATAGAATTGCACGTTAAGGAATAAACTTAGAGCACACCTAGATGTTCCACAGCTGAAGGGATTCAATTGAGGATGTGCTCTATTGTCTTACTAGTTACTAATAGAGATCTTTACTCAGCCCCCCAGAGATGTGCTAGCACAAAATTGTAGTCATGCAAGACATGTAGCCAAGGAGTAATATTTATCACTTTGATCGCAACAAGGTCGATGACAACAGGATGGCTTCAGAGAAGCCAATAGTTATTAAAAAAAAAAAAAGAAAGGATTGAGAAAGAAGTCTCTTTTTTCCAAAATCCAACTCTTAGAAAAGTAGAAAGCACCGGTTTCTTTTTTTCTTTATCCTTTTTTTTTTTTAGAAAGCACCGGTTTTCTTAATAAAAAGCAAAGGGCACAAAAGTATAGAAGGAGATTGATGAGTAAAAAAACGAGGAACAGGAATACTGAGATAAAAAGATCAAACAACGAACATTCAAGCTCATGCATAGAACCCTAGAAGGACAGTGGGCAGCTAAAAAGCCAACAGATTCGGGTTGCAAGACAAGGATTACCATTGAGTATTCATGTCACAAAGCACCCCAAAAAACACATACACAAATGCAATGAAATTCAAGGTAGCATGTCATACCTAGTCTCCAGGGAAATGAACAAACCTAAATTGAGATATAGCAAAATGAAGAGTGTATAGCTAAAGATTGTACATACCCCAAGACGAGCCATTGTTGAATAGGATATTACCAGGAGTGTAGCTCCCAGTACCAAAGCCGAAAGGATGGTATTGTTGCTTGGGATGAGGCACGTCACTTGCATGAAGTTCAAATGTTCTTCCATGATTGAACTGTTGTACAGGCAGCTGCCCGAAGCGGGTCAGAGAATTATGTGATAAATGTGGTGGGTAAAAGGAGGATTTCGGCAGACAACGCCCGTAACCAGCATGGGGATCATGGTTAGAAGGTGGACTTCCGACTTCAAATTGTGTAAAAGCTTGAGTGGGTCCATGCCTAAACCATATTGTAGCACCACATTCAAAATTTTGTTCAGCAGTCCACACTATAAGCGGCTCAAAGAAATATAGAAACAGAAACGATGATACAAAAAAGGAGTCGAAGAAATTAGATGAAACCAGAAAAATAGTTCAGTTTTATACCATGGCTAATAATACGATACATCCCTCACAGGATCACACTTCATTTACTTCAAATAACACTATAGTCATATCAGAGTTTAAGCATCCAGAACACTTGTCTTCACTTTGCTCCCAAAAATTGAGCCATGATCCACAAGATCACAAAGCTTTAAACTCCTGCCTCAAAGTATTTCCTTGGTCCCTACTGTCATCTCTATGAGAGTGCTCGATGTGTATAAACATACATCTTTTTCTTAGTCATAGTTACGTGTTTGTGTCTATTTTAGTTTCAATTTAAGTCGTTTTAGTTTCTTTTATCATCTGAAGCGTCGTTATTGTCGTACTTCTTGTTTTTCTTGCAGGAATGAAGAGTTTGGAGTGTTTCTGGTCATGAGCCGCTTGGAAGGAGAGTTGAAACTGATTTATGAAGTTCTATTGATTGTGAATGAGCTTTGACGAATTTGCCTTTCGTTGGAGCTTTAAAATTGAAGATTATGCTGTCTATGACCAAGCACGAACCGTGCAACATGAAGACATGGAGTTCCGTGACCACGGGCAGAAGAGAATCAAGCACAGACTGTGTGCTATGGATACGGCTGTGCCACCCACGCAAAATCTTATCTTATTTCGGTTGTTTTATATTTTCTATATATACCCACTCCCAAAGATTGAAAAGGATCATTTATGATGGTTTTTTTTATATCAAAGACGAGGCCGGGACGATGACGAATTGGTCTTCTCTTGACGTCTTTGATGAGAGTTTGATATCAGACAGTTCCTATCTAAGCTTTGTTGGATCATCATCATAGCGAAGTTGTAATCGACTGTTTGTAAACGTAGTTGTGTTGTAATGACTTCTTTCGATTGTCTGTTGAATTTATCATCTTCATTCATGACTATGATACAGTAAAAATCTAGCATGGCTTAGTAGTTAGAATTCTTTCATGTATTTTTAAGAGACGTGATTTCTGTATTCATCAATTTCATGTTCAAGGCTTATGATGTCATGTTCATGTGTTAGTTTATTCTCAATTGTCTATTCTATGCATTATGATTGATCAGTTTAGTAAATAGGAGAAGTATATATGCAATCAATCCATTCTCTTTTGATGATGTTTGTAACAAATTTATAAGTTAATGACAGACTCTTTTTTATGGTTAATCTATAATCATATGAATACGAGCATGATACGACGCTAATATGTATTAGGTCAATGTCATGAGGTGTAAGAGAAATATTTATAATACGACATGTTTAGTTTATGTAACATTTCGTTTTGACATGGAGTAATTATGTTAGTTTGATTATGACATACTTTATGCTAACCAATAACTATATCAACTATTCTCATTTTGTCAAGCTTTGTTATAAAAACCTATCATAAATGAACATGAAATGAAAATGTTAATCGATGATTAAATCCATAAAGAGTGAAAACTACGCCCGTCACATTTTATCAACTCTCATAAGAAAACTTTTAAACAAAAATAAAAGTGCTCAAGTTAAATTGTCTTTTCTATTTCTTCTCTTTTTATCAACCACAACCGCAACCGCAACCGCTTACAAGGATGCAAGCTTATGAAAATTCTTAATCAGTAACAAGAATTTTAAGTTTCTTAAAACACCCCCCATTGTCACTCTGGCCCCTTCCCTCGAAATCTCCCATAGTGAGAAAATGCAATCTAAGCCCAAGAACGCAGATCAACAAAAAGATATCACATATGGTCCTCTGTCCTCATCACAATTTTCGTAACTCTAATCCAAATAAATCGCTAAGTTACGACCCTTAGTGGAACAATGAAATTTTTCAAAATATGTGTTGAATCATGTCGAGTTGATTAGCAATTACTCTGACATGTGACAGTAAACGATTAAACGGCTAAGAGCTGTTAAAAAAAAAAGCATAATCCCATCTTTTTGCACTATTCAAAGCAAAATACCATGGTCACCACTCACTGAAAGTCATAATGAATCGCATATTCTAACTCAGGAAAATTAAATATTCCAAAACCTACCTATATGGTAGAAACATAAGGTATAGTGATTTTTTCGCCATACTTGGAAGTCAGAATTAGATGACCAATCCATGAACAGGTACAACAATAATCATCAATGACTATCCCCAGGGGCAGAACTAGGAATTTTTCCATACCGGGAGCGAAAAATTCTAAAGAAAGTGTTTTAATTCTAAATTTTTAATTATTTCTTTCTCATATTTCATATTGTCTCCGTCCTTTATTATTTGCAACATTTTTACTGTACCAAAATACTTGCAACGTTTCTTTTTTTTTTTTTTTGGAAATTTTTTTAACACAGATAATGTCAATTCGTTACAACACTCATTAATTTGTCTCTCAGCTCCTATAGTAAACATCACTACCCACAAAAAAAGAATTCTTTCTTCACTAAAATTCCACAAAAAATCAAAAGACGTAAAATCCCATGTCGGATTAAACCATTGTAAATAATTTGAGTCGGAGGGAGTACCATATATAGCGTCACCGTCAAATTTTATAGGAGCATATGATAATCCTAATTCCTAAACAGTTCATCCATTTCATAAAAAAAATTTTTTTTGTCACAAAAGATTCTTTTAAAAAAACAATAATTAAAAAGGAACTTTGAAAATTAGTAGAGAATTGAAGCTATAACACAAGAATGCATTGATGGAGTTGAGATAACAAGCCATGCCAATTATTATCGAAAAGAAAACGGAAACACAAAAAGGGAAAGAGGAAAAACGGTGGAATTGAAGCTCCAAGACAACAGTTAAACACAAAGGGACATAAAAAGAGAAAGAAAGAAAGAAAGAAAGAAAGAATTGTGGATTCATGCCCAGTGTAAGATTCGAACTCAGGGTCACATGCATGGAAATACATTTCTTTATCACTCAAGCTAAGAAACTCTTGTTGGACCCATGGAAAGTATTATATATTTTTTTCAATATTTTACAAGTATAAATATACAGACTTGTCGAACCATGGGAGAGGCCGAGGCCCCCACTCGGCCCCCATCCCTAAGACAATGTCCTTTACGGACAAGTTTAATCTTTCCAGCACATTTTATAGTCGGTATAGGTGACATAGTTTTGACATGGCAGTAAATAATTAAATAAATGTGAAGTTTACCTCATCACCAATTTGCTTGAACTTGGGTAATTATGAACGGCATGCTGACTAATTTGCAACCCATTACTGAGCTGGGATGCGACAGAACTGATATCAGGGCCATCATCCTGAAGAAGCAGCTCCTCACTGGAAAACAATAAAGTTTAATGGATATAATAGACACATTGAAGCACATCAAGAATTACCGCCGCCCCCTATCTGCAAGCACCAATGAGGGCATTGACAACAGTGATAATGAAAGAAAACGCTACATGGGTTCAAGAAGAGCCTGTCTGCATACTTGAAATCCCACCAGAATCCAATCATCTAATGACGTCTTCCTATGGCAAAGGAAGCCTAAGGCATCAAACATATATGTAAGCATGCACATAAAACTTTACAGTAAAACATACTAAATTGATGTTACTGTTGAATCTTCTTGAGCAAGTGAGAAATGCTAGAGAAATGACTATCTGATACATTCTTATCCGTTCTAAGGTTGAAGGTGGGAAAGGTCTTCTTTGTATACTGAGCCTGGAAGGCTGAACAAGTTGTGGCACCCAACTATACATCCAAATGGTTTGAAAATGGTAAGAACCCATTTCAATAATCAAGATGAAGTTGTAAATTATAATTACATAATGCACAAAGATCACCCACATAGAGACACTTCAGAAAAGATTACCGGTAATTTGGGTCCCAATCAGAAGGATCAGGTAATGACAGCCCCATCTCTTGCCTATCTTTGGCAGCTCCCTTGCTTTGTGGAGAGGACACGTAGGGGCCATGTGGAATTGAATATGGAAGGTTTACTACGGAAGAATAATTTGAAGCAACCACAGTATCTCCTTGGGGCAGCTTATAGCTATTAGATACATGGGAGTTAGATGACATATTCAGAGGACTGGAATGGACTTGGGAGTCACCGTCTCCTTGGCAGGAGATCCAGCCATGAGTAGATTGCCCTTGCGAATATGAGGATGATGAGCCATCTTGAGATTGCACATTTCCAGAATATCCCCAGGTTCTTCTACTGAAAGGACTGAGAGCAGCGCCTTTTCCAAGAGGTGATCCCAAGGAACTTCCCCTTGCTGGAGAAGCTGGACCAAAATATCCAGAAGATCCAGAGATATGACTTAGAGAGGTTGGAGGGGTGAACTGAGAAGGGCTAGCGCCAAGTGGCAATGGTGCAAAGCTTCCTCCAGATGGACTCACACCGAATCCTTGAGAATGATGAGCCACGTTCCATTTACAGTCAGGGGTAGCACCAACTATTGATAGACCACCACGTAAATGAATACCATTCCCAGACTGACCAGCAGGAGAAAAATATGCAAATGCATTTACATTATCTCCATAGCTACTTCCCATAGCAGCATAGTCACCATAACTTCCATGGCTCCCTACACTGCCATAACTACTGCCATGTGCATGTTGCAGGAACTGAAGTTGTGGACTCGCATGCATCGCATTGTTCCTACCTGGAACCTACAAGAGTTTTTGACATTCTCAAATTTGCAACCTGATGTAGCAGCCTAATCACACAAACCACAAGATTTAAGAAGGATAAAAAAGCTCACATTTGGAGAGAGACCAGCAGCAAACCAGTGACCTCCACCAGGATGATGCTCCACAACAAAATTCTGTACAACTGGCTAGATAACCCCCAAAAAAAGTCAGAAAAAGGTAAATAATTATGACTAAATATTGACTTCCCACATATAGTATAGATACTCTTGATCCACATATTCAGGAATCACTGCAAGTTTCTTTGCAACTGAGTATCTGGATCAAGACATTTGGGTGTTCAAGGCTCAACGACACACTGCAGAAGTGCAGCCAAGTCATCCCATACTTGAAAAATGCGCACGTGCCAAAACAGCACATGTATTTTGGTCTGACCCATGACATTTCTAAACAATTTGGTAAGCAGTTGCATAGCTAGCAGAGTCTGTTGATGAATGTGTTCAATAGGGTACTAAGGTCTATATGGCATTTTCTTCCCTATAAAAATAATTGAGAATTCAAAAGACTATAAGGAGTGAAGTTTTTTTATTAATTATCCAGGCAATATTGCTAGAGCTCATCATACTTAATGTTGTTGTGGCTTTAGAGTAGAATTAATAATTTAAAATCACTGCACACGGGACGTGAAAAAGAATCAGTGGACCACAATATTCTTGCATTTCAATGTAGGCCATTCTGTTTGATCAAAATCAAGTGACTTTATTACTATGCCACAGAACAGTTACAGGCTAGTATTAACGTTTTTAAATGCAATAAAGAAATATAAGCATAGATGGAAGCCTTCAACTGAAATAAGCAACCGAGGCTGCATGCATCATCAATGAATCAATCCTGAACTTAGACAAAGAAGAAAAAAGGTAGTCCGAGTTCAATGATCCTCTAACAAATTTCGATTTCAGAAATTTGAAGTCATGTGAAGGCCATGCGTATAAAGAAATCGAACGATGGAGAGATGTACCTATATTAGCGACAGATAAAAAAGAACTGCAAGTGGGACATGACACATTGACCAAAGCTAAAAAAGAGAGGCAAAGGCAAAGGCAACAATCTATATAATTCCTTCAAACCGAGAGGGCGAGATTTTTGAAGTTAAAACCCCCCAACACGGTTAAGCAAAGGGTTGCTTACCACTGACCTAACCCTTGCCATTAATCAAACCTTGAGAACAATTCAAAAATCAAGAAAGGAATACTTCATCAAAGATATCTACTTACAACACGTGGAGTCTCTGATGGAGGTCTGTAAGCAGATGTGAATGGCTCCCCCGTCAAAAAGGGATGGTTCATGGCCTGCACATAAAGTCCATGCATAAGCCACCCAAATCTCGTACTTTTCCACGAAACAACAATCAATGAGACTAGATACATTAGACACCCATCAATGAAGGTCTTTGAAGAACCTGAAATGGCGACCATCTCTTAGAGGGATCAAACTCAACAAGTCCCTTCAAAAAATCAGTAAGTGCGAATCTTAAGTTCCCTTCTGTGACAGTTCCAGGTATACAACAAATATTAGCATTCCAGTCAAGAAAGAAAATTCATCAAGCAACTTGCTGTAAGTCTAATACGGGGGGGGGGGGGGGGGGGGGGGGGGGGGGAAGGACCTTTAATTCTATCGTCTTCAGAAATATCTCTCCGGTATGGGTAATCATTAATAATTTTTTCCAAATCCATGAAGTGGAAATACTCTTTCCCTATATCTGGCTTTATCTTCGCCCTCTGAAACAGCAAATAAATCAAGAGAACAAGAAAGAACAAATCAAAGAGGGGTAAAGGAGTTCGCCCAAAAGAAAAAAGGAAAAGAAAAAACCACACTGGATTAATAAGCATCAAATTATTACAAGTATTTATCTTTATATAAACAAATAGAAAACCGAAATACCTTGACATCCATAAAAATAGGATGCTAGTAGACAACAGTAGCAATAGGAAAAGTGAATCTCAAAGATAGAAGTCATATTTTTCCTACAGACCTCGGGCCACCATAACAGGACAAAAAAAAAAAAAAAAAACTCACAGCCACATATTCATCCTTGGTTAATGCTCTGTATAGACTTCCGACTCCTTGAGAAATGTCTCCTCGATCGAACTGTCGTACACTTGCAATATGCTTGAAAAACTTGCTGGTGTTTTTTGCATCATTTAATAAATAATCAGGAGGTTGAGCCCTTCAATAACCATAAGAAAAGACAGCAATAAGATTAGATATGGAAAGTATTCCCACTCTCAAAAGTATTCCACGTGTCATGACAACAAGATTAGATATGGAAAAGCAATGACAAATAAAAGCTTTCACAGGCTTGGAACACTTCATAAACTTGTTTCCCATGTTATACTTCCATTCCGTGAATGTTTTTCCTTCAACAAGGAAAATTGGGAGAGTGGGAAAGTCCATTTGCACCGAAGAAGACATCACATCAAACTGTTGATTTCATGGTCCCTAGAAAAGCTACAATTGACAAGATGATAGGTCCCAAAACTAGACATTGTAGTAATCCAACAATGTAATATAATTAGAACAAAAACCATATAGTTGCATCCTGACACTTACGCCTATTCATAACAAAAAAACAGATACAAAATAACTCTTATCTAATATAAAATATCAAAAACCAATCTAATATCTTAACATAAATACCAATATCATACTCCGTTTTTTTACGAGATATTCCAATATTCCAACACTCCCTCACATGATAAAGAATATTTCATTGCGCTAAGCTAAAGAATATTTCGCCTCTCAAGCTAAAGATCCATTAGTGGTCAGTAGTGACACCTATAAAAAAAGAATGGTGACGACGACTAACGGTGTTAAAGGTTAACACTTGATGAAGCCATCCATTTCTTGATAAGGCATGGGTTTTAGCTCCATCACACCAAATTTTTTTTTTATAAAAAAAGTGTTCGACACACTACTTTGTCTTGGATGGACATTTTAACGATGAGAACATCCAAAGATGAGAACATCCAAATATTACAGCGACCAGTGGTGAAAATTAGCAACATCATCACACAGAAGCTACAACAAACATCGACAACATCAAGCAGCGGCATCGACATCTAAAGATGACGGACACCTAGTCACATTGGTGATAATGGCGTGGACAAATGCTAACGATGACAGCTGCCTGCTCATTAATGCAGGAGCTTGGAATGATTATTTGTTTAGTGTATATAGCTGGTGTATATATTCATGTGACCTGCTTATTATGCAACTGATCTATTATTAGTCGGTTATGGCTGTTGGTTATGTTGTTACTCGGTATGGTTATAAGTTAGTTAATAGTTAGATATTTGTGTCTGATGTATTATATGTATTTCCCTCATTATTTGGAGGGGTAGAATATTGAATGAAAGAAAATTTCTAGAATTGAAAATTTTGTGTCTCCGTTGAAGGAGATCCCTCCTAATTTACAAGTAACTTGTCGAAACCTTCGCGGTGGTGAGCACACAAACCTCTGTACCATTTGTTTGCTACGATCCTTCCCTTGTTTTGCTTTTATTTTCCTTTCCTTCCTCTGATCTAAACATGATTCACTTAGAAACCATTTTATACTTTCTGGTTGCTCTAACAACTTGTGCAGATCAATCACCAAAGGTATAGAACTACTACCCATTACCAATTTTAGCGTTTGGTTCCTTTAGGTTGAATCCTTACTATCATTTGAGATCATTCTTGTTTTCTTGTAGTTTCTTGTCAAGGATTACATATGATTTGTATTACTTTATTTACTTACAGCAATTTTCTATCGGATCACGAAATTCTCTGTTCTTTGCCCCATGCTGCATTTAGTTCTGTCTTTAGGGTGGATTGTGGTTAGTTCAAGAGCAATAACATATATTTCTCCATTTTAGAGGTTCCTAATTCATTTGTCCTGCGTCACTCTTGATGACTATATTTTCTCCCATGTCATTAACTACTACTACTTGTAAGTAGTTAATTATCACTCATGATGTCTACTATAGGCACATCTTTCATTGACAAGTTAGATTGTTCCAAATCGAGGGTAGTGAAAAAATATTAGGGCAGAAAGAATATTTTGCATTTTAATAGAAGTCATAGAGTCGCCAGAGGCATTTCTACCTTTACTTATTCAAGACATCTTTCAGGTCATTAGGGAAAAAAAAAGTAGAAAGAAGAAGAAGTGGTGAATGTGTTCTGCATAACTATTATGTCGTGTAAATCAACACAAAGCCAATTGACACATTTACCAAAATCACTCTATATAATAAAAATGACGAGTGGAGCCACCACAAAGGAGATCCTTACTTCTTCATGACCAAATCAGACGAATCAAAAAGATATTTTGGTCAAGGGTTTGGCAACTATATTAGATGTAGTGCAAGTCTTAATTTCCTTCGCTTCAGTAGAGTAAATGTGGTGTTAGTCCGTGTGTTTTAACATTTAACCGCCATTACTCCACAGCTACAGGATAATAAATTGAAGCTTGTCCTTTCATATTAAGCATGAGGTACATCTCCAAGTACATGTCACATAAGCATCCATAATATATTTTGGATATGAGAAAAACAAATTAACATACCCCAGTATACGTATCATCCTCATTAGGAGATCAAACTCTGATTTTCCCGGGAACAAAGGCAGGCCTAAAAACAGTTCAGCAACTATACACCCAAAAGACCACATGTCAATGGCAGTAGTATACCTGGAAGATGATGTTAAGGTAAAGATCTGCACGATGAGGTGAAATGTGTTTTTGTAATATTGCAGGATTACCAAATATTAATGGCATTGTGCCACGTAAGTAATAGAATTAATAAAGTTGTGAAGCATACGACTTAACGACATCTTCATGAAACATTAAGGTTTATTCACCTTACATACTTCACGTCGTAATAACAAAATCTTCAAAATACATTGGTTAAGTGATAAAATAAACATCTCAAAACTTGTTTGAAGAATGTGACTACTCTACAACGTCGTAATTCATTTGGGACGGAAGAACTATTTGAGTAGGTGTGACTAAACGATTTTATAGGATAAAAATGATCTCATTAGCAAAGATATCTACTTCGTTAGAAAGGATACTGATAACCAAGGACAACTTCAGGTGATCTATAGTAACGGCTCTGCAGCAAAACAACAACATAAGAATGAGCCCTTCAGAATTAAAACCAAATATTCCTTAGCCTGCATATATAGCATAGAAACGAATGGACCTGAATGTAAGAGTAGACTGTCCGTTCTTCCATGCATGCAGATCCAAAGTCAATAATTTTAACCTCTGGCTTAACACTGCCAGTTTAAACAATAAAAAACAATGAGTTAGGGAAGCAGACCGAGAAACAGCACTACCCATAGAAAAAGTAGTTATAGATCACCTTGTGCCAAGAAGAATGTTTTCTGGCTTCAGATCACAATGTATTATACCAGCGTCTTTCATCAGTGCCAACCCACGCAGAATCTAAAATGGGGAAGTGGCAAGATGATACACTTCTTGAAGGGAATATAAATGCATTTCATGACCGCACAAAAGAAGAATAAACATTAAAAAATAAAAATTAAAAACTCCTTTCAAGAAAAATCTGAAACACCTGCTTTGAAAATAATTGCACGATGCTCAATGACAGCCCCCTATGATCGTTGAGCTTTATCAATTCATACCTGGAAGACAGACTTCATCAGAATACACATGTAAGGAAGTGCAACAGAAACTGCAGCATCTTTCAATTCTACTACTGCTGAAGAAGAAACATGTGAGATTTGAGACCACCAAAACAGGCAAGGCAATCATGTGGAGACCACTAGCAACCACTAATTTACCACATACTGAAGAGTTGCAGAACAAACTTACAAGTTTCTTCCCAGCAATTCAAAGGTAATGCACAGGTGATGCTGAAATACAAAGCAATCATACATGCGAACAATATGATGTTTGTCATCTGGGTCAAACTCTTCATTTAACTGCAAATATGAATGAACAACTGTTACACGCTCAACTGCCTATATAACACTGCACGTAAAACTTAAACTATGAGTTACCTTTTTCAAAATAGAAACTTCAACCCAAGCTTGCTGATAGTATGCAGGATCATTCTTTATGATCTTAACGGAAAGAAAGCTGTTAATATCAGGTACCCAGCACTTTGCAACTTGTCCAAATGTCCCACGCCCAAGCATATCTTTAACTATATATCTGGAAGAAAGTATCTGCAATTAGATCATTCAATTTCGGAAGCCTCTTAGCATCCAATTAAATGCAAGAACTTCACAACTTTTCACACAGTGAAATAGAACTCTGGCCTTAGTGCACATATCAATCGCAAGTTCCATACCGAATGCATTGTAGATGCCAAGTATGAATTAATCCTGAACTGACTATAGTGATATGCATAAATTCTAGGTGATAAGGTTTTAGCAGCCTCATCTTCCCCACAAAATGATTTGCACAAGCAAGAAAACCAAGGATATGTGCATATGCAACACAGAAGTTTCTATTCATAAGCCTTGAGCACCTCATATTCTATATTCTCATTTTGAGATGGCTTACCTTACCATGACAAAATTAACCTCGTGGAGAATACTACACAAGATAGAGGAGAGCGTGCAAGTGTAAACCCCTTGAAAGAAATTAGCACTTGAATTTTTGTTGTTATGGTGTTCTATCATCCATAGGTGCCAGATAGACAGTTTGATATTATACACCACTCACAATCAAAAGCCAAGGAATTATCTTTAGAAGTTTCCACAACTAATGTTTTACAGGCTCAAACAAAATCCTCAAATATCATCATTAAAGATTTGTCTCTCATTTCCAGACAGATTACTCATTTAACTCGTGTAGAAATATGTCAAGGCCAATCACTGAGGAACGTCATAACCTTGTATCCTACATGCCTACTAAAAGATAGGCACATCAAGCACATTCAAATAAATGCAGTTTGATTTAACCATGTCCACAAAAACTATGGAGTTCTACCAACAGCACCTTCAATGCACTGTTGTAAGGATGATAAGAAAGAAAACGACGACAGCTAAATGGAGCGAGAAACTCAGGAAAAAGGTAACAGATTAGCACAATAAGAAAAAAGCTAAATCAAGAAATGTGGCAAATCCATATATGCCCTGTCTTAAGAGAAAAATATCATAGCAACTACAACAAACATTATATATGACACAGGTATGGTCTCGATTGCATGCTATAACAGAATAGAGAGGGAGAAAAGAACAAAGAGTAAATCAAACCTCCTTCCTGTCCATGAATTCAATAGAACATGGTTCACATTGAGAATAAGATTTGTTTCTATATTGTCATGGCCATCATTAAGTACTCCATCTGCAGGACTCGTCAAAAATCTCTTTAAATCTGGTTCTTCCAAATACGTGAACTTTGGGTTGCATATTCGAAAGGTCTCAGCTAAATCCTTTGTTTGTCTCTCCACCAACTACAGATGAAAAATTGACATTTCAGCATAATGCACAATAGCGCTGCAAACACAATCGCAAAAGGGTATTAAAAATATGTGCAAAGACCTTTTTTGACAAGCATGCCTCGAGAAGAAACAACAACAACAAACTCAGGTTATCCTTAGATCATGTCGACATGATTCAAGGAGAGCGATATGTACACAATCTTATCATTTATCATGTTGTGGAGAACAAAGAGACTATAACTAATATAATGTCAGTGTTTATTTGTGATATAATGTCAGTTCTCACAAATAAACATAAACCACTCTTTTAACGTCAAACATTACTCACTAACTGCAAGCACCTAAAGTACTTGAAGAATAAAACCACAAATGTACAACTAAATCTACCACAGAAAGTTCGTACACAACAAGCAGAAGTCACAAACAAGCAGAAGTCACAAACCCAACAAATGCTAAACTAAACCATGTCAGCATCCCACTTGAAGAACGAAGCAAGCATCACATCTACAAGTTCACAACACATATTCCTCTCCATGATCAAGAAAACAAGCATACACATATAGATATCCACATCCAAAATTCATCCTTTCAACCACATTCAACAATCGAGACACAACAAGATCAAACCGTACCCGATTCGACGAACTCCGCCTCCGATCACTTCCTCCCTTCCATGATACACTACTCCCCCATGGAGCAAACGCAGAACCCCTCCGTCCAGTTCCAAAGACCACGGCCGCCGCCACTACTCTTCGAAACCCAATCTCCTCCACCTCATCCTCATCCTCCTCTTCCTCTTCCTTCCCCTCTTCAACCGCCTCCATTTCCACTCTCGCGTCCTGCTGCCTCTTCCGCCGATGATGTGACGCCATCATTCACTCCTCCCCGGCTCAAGCCCTACCTTTCTGCACTCACAATCACACCACCTCTCTCCCTATCCCTACCTCTCATCCCCCTCAGTATCTCCTCTCGGTCATCGATTCCTCATCACATCAACCAATGACACTCGAAACCCCTCTCAATTTCACACCTCGATCAACAATCAATCAATCAAACGATCCAATCAATCGATCGATCGATCGATCGGCGAAGAAGTTCGGATTGAGACACCTCGGCGGCGGGTTCCGGCAAAGTCGCCGGATTTCGAGGTCAGAATCCGATAGTCGATGGCGGCGGCGGCTGCGGATTCTCCGTCGTCGGTTGCTTCTTCGTCTTCGCTTTCTGTGTGGATTGATTTGTCGTCTTTTTGTTTCTTTCTCTCTCTTTGTTTCTCTTTCGTTGTGTTGTATCTGATGAGCGCACGCGGACACCTGGTCATCGTCACCCGATATTCAGCGGACTCACTCCCAAGGGTAGTTTCGGGAATTTGAGGATAGTTTGGTTGTTCCTTATCCTTTTTGTGTTTTTCTTCCACGGTGATAGTGTGAAAAATAGAAGGGGGTCCGTTACATGTCTATCACTACATTGATTCACGTTTTTCCGGCCCATTGGTCCGGTCCTCTGCATAAGAGTCTGCACCAGGATCAGGAGAGGAAAAAATCTTATCCGGTCCGGCTCAATCTACAATGACGGATCGAAAAGTTCATACCGGACCGAGCCAAGTCCATGTTTTTGACATCATTAAATCAATTGTTGACACATAAGAAGATGATGAAAAAATATCATTAATCTTTTGTTTGATTGAACAAGGATAATTATAGTGTTTTTTTATATTTCCCAACATATATCCGCATCATTATTTATTATAATTATCGGAATAACATCGATTCTGACAGCTCAACCAGAAAAATCATATCTTGATTTTTTAATCGGAAAAACTCGATTAAAAAACCATATTCGTTATTGACCCGGTTAAATATGGTCAAATTAGATCAAAAATTGATCATACAAATTATTTATTTTCTCCGTCTCATAATTCTTACAGTACTTATTAAAAATACTTTTATATTAAAATAATCATCATATTCAACTACACTCCACTACCTTCATCATCATTCTTTTTCATTCTTTCACATCAAACCCATTATTATCATCAAAAACTATAATACACTAATCAAAATATATCAAATTCAACAAACACATAAAAAATCGATTTCGATCAAAGTGTGACAAGATTTGTGGGATGGAGATAGTAAAAAAAATATACATATAACTTATAGGAGTATAATTAAAAATTTTAGTATTTAATATAAATAAAATAATGTCAAACAAAAAGGAAGGTGAAGAAGAAGAAATCGGGCGACGAGGAGGGGGGATTCTTGTGTCCGACGACTGACCAATCGAAAAATATTACGGAATATTTAGCACATGGAACAAGCACGTTTGTACTTTCAGTAGAATATTTTGCACATGGCGTAAGCACGCATGTATTTTCAGTAGAATTGCTGAGCAGGTTGTGCACATGGAGAAAGCATGTCACACCTGTATTTTCAATAGAATTGCTGAGCAGGTTATGCACATGGAGAAAGCCAGTCATGCATGTACCTTCATAAGCTTTTCGGTTGGCAGCTTTGGTGTCGACGTATAAATAGAGCAAGATTGAGTTTGGATAGGGGCATAAAGATTGAGTCTGTATAGTAGGAGTCTTCTCTGTATAGTGTGAGTCTTCTCTTCATTTTTACAAGCCCATGAACCTTATGACTGGTGATATTGAACCATAATTAACTGTGCTTTTACACCTTGTCAATTTCCTCATTGTATCAGAGCGAGTTTAGGAGAATTCCTATCTAATTGTTTGTGTTTTTCTTTTGAACCCGGTGCCATTTTGACACCATGGGCAATGATCGTGATAAAAGGAAGAAGCGTATGGCACTTTACCCTTCCTCTTTATACTATCTTCATCCTTCTGACCATCGTGGATTGAATATTTATCAGGCGGTTTTGAAGGGTGATAATTTTCAAGAATGGGAAAGGAGTGTGCGGAATGCTTTCCGTGCAAAACAAAAATTGGGCTTCTTGGATGGAGTCATTATGAGGCCCAACAATGACGCTCCTGAGATTGAAGATTAGTGGAGTGTTAACTCCATGCTTGTTGTGTGGATTTTTAATTCTGTTGAGCCCTCCCTACGATACTCTATTACTTATTACGACACAGTGAAGGAACTTTGGGACGATTTGTGCCAACGTTTTTCGATTGGTAATGGTCCTCGTATCCAACAATTGACTTCGGATTTGGCTCGTTGTCAACAGAGAGGTTAGAGTATTGCTGCTTAATATGGGAGCATCAAGAAAATATGGGACGAACTTTCTATGTACGTTCCAATCAAGGGCTGCACATGTGGTAAGTGCACGTGCAACTTGGCGGCTGAACTTATTAATGCCGAGAAGATAGCCACGCCCATCCGTTCTTGATAGGTTTAGATGATGATCTATATGGAAATATTCGTTCCAATATTATTGCCCAAGATCCGCTTCCGCCTTTGAATCGGGCTTATGCTCTTGTGATACAAGAAGAATGCCGCAAAAACATGACCAGAGGGACGGAGCCAGAATGTCAGCTTTCTTGCGAGCATCCAATAACCTAACTGATAAAGCTCTCTGTTCATATTGCAACCGCCCAGGACATGAGGTGAGTTCGTGTTTTCAAATTATTGGCTACCCGGATTGATGAACAAGGCCACAAGGAAACAATAACTCGTCTAGCAGAGGTAAAGGACGTCATATCCTTTCTGATAGGCGTGGTCGAGGGATGAGTGTCAGGGTTGCCCACGCTGCCTACGCTGCGCAAAGTGCATCTCAGTACTCGTCCAATCTAAGTGCAACAGTTATTAATCTCTCTTATCAGGATCGAAGTGCTCTTGGTTCTGCTCTTATTGATCATCAGTGGAATACTGTGCTGAATATGTTTAAATCTCTTGCTAATAATAATACTCAGGCATCCTCCACCTAAAAACTTTCTGGTAAGGCACTTTCTTCTTGGATTTTAGATATAGACGCCTCTCATCATATGATCGGAGATAAAAGTATGCTCGTTGATCTTCATGATATAGTTCCTTCTCCTATTACTTTACCCGATGGATCAAACACTAATGCAATTCAAGAAGGAACAGTGGTATTCGGTGATAATCTTCGAGTTCGGAATGTATTATATGTTCCGCGTTTGACTTGTAACTTGATCTCGTTTGCTCAACTGATAAAAGCTCATAATTGCATAGTCACATTAACTAACAGAATTTGTGTGATACAAGACCGCACTTCGAGGATGGTGATTGGGGCGGGTGAAGAGAGGAATGGGGTCTATTGGCTTTGGACAGTGGCGTTACATGGTGGTCATTATTTTGCAACTACTACAAACGCCTATTAAATGTGGCATCGTCATCTTGGATACCCCTCCTATCAGCTAGTCTCTTCTCTTCCTGATGTTAATAGTTTTGATTGCATTAGGAATCAAAATGAACCATGTGATATTTGTTTTAAAACAAAACAGACTCGTGAATCTTTTTGGCTCAGTTCTAGTAATGCTACTGTAATTTTTGAGCTAATTCATTGTGATTTTTGGGGCCCTTATGACTGGTGATATTGAACCACAATTAACTATGCTTTTACACCGTGTCAATTTCTTCAAAAATCCTCCCCAATTAAGTGGTGGCAAAGCATGGTAGGCCTCGAAAGGATGTAGCGATTCAAACCCCTGATGTAAACGTTGCTCCTTCTGTTGAGAAGAGTGGAATCTCTGATGTAAAGAGGATAGAGGACTCTTTTAGTCTGAAATCATGTGATTCTAAGACTGATAAGGAGGATCAGAGTACAACGAATATGATTGTGAGTGCTGACGTTGGGGCTAAGCCTTGTTGATCATGAGTTGACGTTGTTGAGCAAAAGGAGGAGGGTTCCATAGTGATGAATAATGATTCTAGGCATTGTATTGGATTCAATAGGGATCATGATTAGGGTGCTCGATTGTCGAATGTGTAAAAGGGATGAGGAGGTGGAGATCTCGTTTGGTGAGGTTATAGATACTAGTTTTCAATGACGATGGTCCCTTGTTAGGTATGTGCAAGTCCCGATATGTCAAAGTGAGCCTAGAAGGATAGGGGGAGGGAGGGTTGAATAGGATACTTAAAATATTTGTAAGTCTAAAATAATATTTTCTTGACTCTATTGTGAGGGCTCAGTGAGTTTTATTGATTGAGTAGGGTTATTAATACTCTGCTAAAATGATTATGATTTTGATTTTCTAGGTTTTATGAAATTTATCTGGTTCGTTTCTCTTAAGAATCTAGTCAGAACAATCAAAACAAGAAAGTAAAATGCACAATAATTAGTAGGGATTCTGATAGTATAATTCAAATTAATTCTAAAACATAATTTCAATCTTTTTTTAGTGATTCCTATAACCAAATAAGAGATGTTTCATTATGTTTCTCATATATTTCATGATCATAATTATGATCATTATTTTTATGACTACCAATATCATTAAAATTATCATTTCTTTTTCTCTTTTTCTCTCATCTCACAAATAACACAAGAAGACCTCATCGTAGATCTCTCATACCTACTCACAAATATGATGAATGAAAATAAATCTTTTATTTTTCAATCTCCCCATTTCTTTTTATAATTTTTCCTGAAAACTCGCAAGGAGAATGCAAAACTCACAAACAAACATTTTGGCAGTGAGTTCAACACAAAATAATTATTGCCGACAATAGTTTCCACACTACTCATTTTTTGTGTACCTGCAAATCAAACCGAGACGAACCAGAAACAGAGGTGTCGATTAGGCTTCCACCACTTCATCCTCCATTCTCGTGTTTCCGTGCTCACGAAAATAGATGACGAGAAAAACCTGCTTCAATACACCAATTGTTGATCGTGAGACTGATAGGTGCCCCCAAAAATACCGTCCGCTCATACTGGATCATAGGTGAGACAAATATTAATCCTTGTTCCAGATAAATTATGATGCGTTCATTTATCACGATTATGAAGGAGTGTATTGACTTTTTAATTTTTTTCCCTAAATGTCCTAGAGTGTATGGAAGTGTGGGGTGAATAGAATTGTGAGTGGGTGGGGAGTGAAGAATTATATGGTTATTTGAGGTGAAATTTGTTACTTGGTGTAGTACTTGAATGTGAGTTTATTGTAATTACGTGATTCTGATCGGGTAAATATCAAAGTATGTGAGATCGTTGCGGTTGCTGGTGACTTATGAAAACAAAATATGGTTATAGACACTGTGGGAAATTGATAAGATAGATCGCGTTCAATTTGATTTTGTATCTTGATATCGACTTTGAAGAGAGTCTTTTGTGACAAAAATGTTATTTTGTTCTTAAGAGAAGGTTCAATCTACGATGTTATACGGCACAAACTTGGAGTTGGAAGGCTGACCGGAGACAGTTACACGGAGTGGGTTTGATATAGATGATAAGTTTGAAGTGAATGCATCGATCAACATATTAGGTGAATAAAATTTAGGAGGTTATAGCTATAGCACGGATATAGGATTGATACGGAAGTGAAGACGAGAAAGAAATAACGAATGTTTTGAAGGCATGAGAAAGGTATGCCTCTTACAGGATTATCAATAAGTTGTAGTTAAGCTAACTGATCAGCCCCTTGGATAGCTATTTTAATACAGACATTTTCCCTGATCAATTATTTAGCGTGAACCAAAGACGACCGGCATACATGATTTCAGTCCTTTATGAACTGCACAGGTCACATAAGGAACTAGCTTTTTCTAGAAACTCTTGCACAAGTAATTGGATTAGCTGTTGCGGAAAGCTGCGGTCCTGAATGCGAGCTTTAGTGAAATTAGCGAATGAAACCAATGTGTCTATTGAAGAATTGTTTTTTTTTTTTTTTTTTTTTTTACCAAATTGAATCTTCCTGCCATGTGGAGTTTGAGCGGGAGATTCTTATGATGAGTTGAGTTATCCAAGGAAGTAAATTTCGTTAGGCACAGATGTTGTCCTAATGATGTTTACAAGGTGCTCACTGAGGATAGACATTTAGCCGAAGGATGATGAGCATCGGTCTAGGATACGATAAGAATACATATATCTGGGGCATGTGGGAGTTTCTTGGTGTTGGGATTTAATATTATATGACACACATGTCATGGATAACGTGGTGGCATATTAGGAATTTGAATATTTGTTATTTGAATTTTAATTATTATCCTAATTGATTATCAAGATTTGAGTTTGGAATCAAATTTGGTTTTTCCTATGTTTTGTGACAGACCTACTATGTATGATGAAAAATTTTATCTCTCTGCTCTTTCTTCTCCAATCTATCTTTAGAGGAATCACCTACGTCCTTTGAGATTTGTGAACATAGAACTAACTTTAGTAGCCAATCCATCGATACCATTGAGACGAGTGAACGAACGAGGAAGAGAGGGTATAGCGTCGACGAACAAGAGACTTATGATTTTGTGGTGAAATTACGGAGGCTTGTAACTTCACGCAGATCCGCATTGTTCGGCTACTTTATTCTTGATAACAGGTTAGTACATCGAGTACCTTAAATATTTAACATTGTTATCAGAGCAAGACTAACATGAAGAATTGCCTAACAATTGATTTCATGTTTATGTTGATCCTGATTTTTGACTTCTATATATGTTGAAAGCATATATTTATTTGTTTGGTGAAAGCATCGATTTAGTTGATATCAAGATTCTGTATATAATAAAGTGGGGATCATCATCTGTTGACATAAATTATCACACTTACTAAACAAAGTAAATTGGAAGTTGACCCGCAACTTGAAGCTATGAGAAACCGTAGGTAATAGATAGATATAGTTGTGACTATTATGTATGCTTGGCTTGTGGTCCTAAGTATGATCAAACTAGAATATTAACAAGTGTTAATCATGGACGGATATATGTCTATATTACATGACAATGCATGAATTGATATGGATCATCCCCTGGGCTCTCACATAATTCAATGACTTAAACTTGTCAAATATGTAGATATAGATATTTTGAATATGATGTGATAAGAGCATCACAACCTGTTGCGAACATATATATCACTGTAAAGATGGAGTTACTTGAATTGTTGATATATCATATGTTATGAGTATTTGTTCAAGTTCTTATTATATGTTCAGTGGATGTTCCATGAGCGTGTTATGCAAAACTAAAATTGAGTTGCGTGATATACTTAATAAAAAAAGGGTCAAGGAATGTGGTTTATAATAAGATAAAAAGACTTTTCTCGTTATGTTTTTTCTTTTCAAAGCGAGGATGAATTTTCTATTTATTTCATTTGTGGGGGTGATGATTATGAGCATACCGATTCTTTTATCTTGTCTTAAAATAAAAATATTCATATTTTTTTGTTTTTGGAAGCAAACTTGTGAAGAATATATATTGATGTCATGTTTTTGTCTCATGATAACTGTGAAATGGATTCCAAAAATATCATCGCTGACTTGACAAAGAGTGAAAAGTTGAATGGTATCGATTATGATAGTTGGCATAAGAAGATGTAGTTTTTACTAAATGAGCAAGAACTTATGGAGCATCTCACCACGGTTATGGCTAAGCCACTTGAGGGACAGGCGACCCAACATCGTCAGGATAATGAAGCATATGAGACATGGACCAAACAAGAGCGTAGTGCGCGCTTTATTTTGTTGAGCTGCATGCACGATGACCTCATTGGTACATATAAGCATTGTACCACTACTAAGGAAATATGGGGTCTTCATTTTGATTTTGAGGGCACTTCTACTTCTCGATTTTGCAGTTTGGTGATGAAATTTGAGACTTATAGAATGGACCAAACACTCAATGGAAGAGCACTTGAGGACCATGTCTTTCATGATTACGGAATTGACAAGTGCTGGTAATGCGTTCACTAATGGGCAGCAAGTGTTAGCTGTGATTCGTTCTCGACCTTACTCATGGATTAACATAAAATAGATTTTGACCCACAATAAGAGTATCAAGAACTTCGCTGACATATCTCGTCTTGTGGAACTTGAGGCAGAGTGCGAGGAATCGACACACGCTATAGCTCTTGTTTCCAAAGTGAGCAAGCGCAAAGGAAACTGATCCAAGCGCTATAACAAGGGCAAGTTGGTAGTTCTACCTCACAAGGTATTAAAGAAGGTAAAGGGGCTAAGCGCTCAAGGGGCAAGCATAGTGGAAAGAATCTTGATAAAACGAAAATCAAGTGCTATAACTATCAAAAGATGGGTCATTTCTCTTGTGAGTGCACTGAGACGAAGAAGGTATCCATTTCTAGTTCCTCGAGCATTATTTGTGTATGCTCTCATGTACTTGTTGCTAATACGTCTTTTATGTGGATTGTAGACTCAAAAACAACAAAGCATGTGACGAGGGATCATGGAGGCTTTGTAGGTTATAGAATGACACTGTGGAGGACGCCTTAGGAGTAGGATGCTACCAACTTTCATTGCGTGGTGGGCGGCCCTTATTGTTGCATGACATATTATATACTCATGAAATGTAACATAATTTGATTCCTGTTTTATGTTTAATTAGCCTTGAATATCGTATTAGTTTTTCAAATAATGGTTAGATATTTCACTTGATGGTACTTTGATCGGACATGGAACGTATGCAATAATTTCTATGTTTTGGACTTATGTCATTCTACTTTTTCATGTTTTGTTGCTTGTCTTGATGTTGTAAATGTTGGCAATGACAAGGATATTGATATTGATATTGATTTTATTGTATGGCATGCTAGACTTGGTCAAATTGGGAAGACAAGATGACTATAGCTAAAGAAGGCCTTTTGGGCCCATTCGTTGAGGTCAAGTTGTTTATATGTGAGGCTTGTTTGGCAGAAAAGACATGTAGGAAGCCATTTGGTAAGGCGATAAGAGGTACTCAGCCATTTGAGTTAGTCCACTCGGACATTTGTGGTCCTATTAGTGTAAAGCATCTAATGGTGTTTTATATTTTTTCACATTCATTGATGACTATACACATTTCGGTTATGTGTATCTGGTAGCTCACCGCCATAAGGCTTTTGCTTTCTTCAAAGATTTCTTGGCTAAGGTTGAGAATCAGAAAGAGAAGAACTTAAAAGTTCTTATAACCGATCGTGGACGCGAGTATTTGTTATCTCAATTTAATGAATTATGTGAGAAAAAGCAATTGTTAGGCAACTCACTACTCCTTACACTTCGTAATAAAATGGTGTAGAGGAAAGAAGGAATAGAACCTTACTTGATATGGTTCGTTCGATAATGGCAGAAGCCAACCTCCCAATATCTTTCTAGGGGATGCTTTATAGACTACGGATTGCATCCTTAACAGAGTGCCTTCTCAGTCAGTTTCTTCCACTTCATATGAGTTTTGGAAAGGACATAGACCTAATCTCAATCACTTGCGTCTTTGGGATATGTTCACAATGTTTTCCATAAATTTGAAAAATTGGATCCTAAAGATAAAACAGTTATCTATATAAGATATTCTGATGGCTCGAAAGGATGGGTGATGTATAGTGAACATCAAGATGGTCGAGGTATAGCTTAGATTAAATCTCGGAATGTTGACTTCCTTGAGAAAGAGTTCCCTTCTTTAAGCGACACTCAGAAGAGTTTGGATCTCTATGAGATAGAGGAAATTGAGACTACTTTACCATCTTCAAGCGAAGGTTTCTTAGCCTAAGGTCGTTGAGGATAGTAGAGGTGCTTCACAACCAAGTGAAGGTGCACTGAATTGTGGGAATGTGCCTATCGATGATGACATACCAAGTACTGGTGAGACTCAAGTGAGAAAAAATACACATGGAAAGGTTCCTTGTTGTCTATTTAAGATTGAGGAGATTGAGGCTCTTATGTGTGCCCACGTTGCTGTTGATGAAGATGAGCCTGTTTCTATTTGGGATACACCTTCTTCAAGTGCAAGCAACGAATGGAATACTATCATACAAGAAGAATTAGGCTCTATGGCTAAGAATAAGGTGTGGGACTTGGTTGATCTTCTGTCTTAGAGTAAGGTTATTAGGAGCAAGTGGGTTTCTAAAAGTCAAACGCAAGGTTGAAGGATCGATTGACATGTATAAAACACGTTTAGGGGCAAAAGGCTATACCCAAATGGAAGGGATAGATTATGGGGATACCATTTTTCAGTAGTGAGATTCGTATATCTACGCTTTAATCTTTCGATTATGGCCTAGCAAGATTATGAACTTTATCAAATGGATGTTAAAACTACGTTCCTAAATGGGTAAGTTGAGGAAGAGATCTATATGACTCAAGCAGCGAGTTTTGAAGTCAAGGGACAAGAGCGCAAAGTTTACTGCTTAAATCGTTCCATATATGGTCTTAATCAGTCTTCGAGACAATGGAATTTAAGGTTCCATCAATTCATTACATCCATTGGTCTCGACATGATCGAGAAAGATCATTATGTCTACCTCGCGAAGGATGTAGTCAATGAGGATCATTCCTGCTACATAAAGAGGTTGAATGTTAAGTTCTTATATTTGCTTGTATGTAGATGACATACTTTTGGCCGACAATGATATGGATCTTATAGTTGCCACTCAGAGATGTTTGTCCTTAATTTTTAAGATGAATGACATCGAGGAAGCTAGCTATGTGCTGGGTATGAAGGTTGTGAGAGATCTCTGAAAGAAATCCTGGGTTTATCTCAGGAGTTCTATGTCAAGAAGATAATTGAGCGGTTTCGTATAAACAACTCAAAGTTTGTTGACACCACAATACAAAAAGGATAAGACTTAAGCCTTGATCAAGGTCCTAAGAGTGATGTATGCTATGTTGCGTACATGTCCTGACCTTTGTTGTTGTTAACAAACTCAGTCAATACCAGAGTAATCTTGGTGAAGCTCATTGGGCAGCTGTCAAGAGAATCTTTAGGTACCTTCGTGGTAATACTGACCTCGTCTTATGTTGCCATGTGGATGATTTAAGATTGAGAGGTTACAGTGATGCGGATTGGTCCAGTGATAGAGATAAGGGTAAGTCCATATTAGGATATGCGTTTATATTTGGTGGTGGCTGTATTTCTTGGAGCAACAAGAAACAGATATGTGTTGCTCTTTCCACGATGGAGGTAGAGTACATCGCATGCTCAACAACAGTTTAAGAGGCTGTGTCGCTGAAAAGATTCTTGCAAAGGTTGGCTATCAAGGCCTACAGGGAGAAGGCTGTTCTTATGTACTATGATAATATGGCAGCTTTGGCATATGTTAAGGCTCCTAAGTATCATAGGAAGACTAAACATATAGATTTGCGTTATCAATTCATTAGAGTCATGGGCGAAGGAGGCGGTCCTACATTATATATTGGCATGATGGTAGTTGATCGCTTGACTAAGTTTATTACTGGAGATGTATTTTTTCTCATTCTAGGAGCATGGGTTTGCATAGGATCTGATGTATTTGTTGATGCATTATTTTTTGCTTTGTATGACACTCTTATTTACATCGTTCCTATTTTATACAATATGTGGTTTTGATTTGATGTTTTATATATGTATTCTGATAAAGATGTCCCTAGGCTTGATTCGATCTACTTACACAGATGCTCGTCTTGACACAGAGATGGTGTGTAAGATGAAACGTTATATCTTTGGTGCCTAAAACTCGAGCAAATGATAATTATATATTGTACGTCGTCTTAGTTGGAGCTAAGATGAGACCATATTATTTGGTTGATCATGAAGTTGATCATACTTTATGAAGCCTATAGATAGCCGAATGTGAACTTCTAGAATAGGCGTTGCCAGAGTGGCCGTTGCTAAAAATTTAGGTTAGGCTCTTGTATAGCAACTAGACTAAGATTCGTGTGATAATATTTATTACGAGATAGTGACATGCCCTTTATGGGAGGACACCACAACATACATTCATAGTGTATGTGTTTTGAAACGACCATTATAGTGGGAGTGATGAATGAATACCTACTTATGGACCAAAAACTATGTTGTGTCAAGGCTGCTCGATGTTGCTATTTTAGCATGTTTTCTTGGATCATGATTGATGTGGTCTCTCGGAGCATGTCTAGGAAAGCAGTTGGGTTGAATTGAATCAACATATGTTGTTTGGGATGATAATATGATGATACATCACGTAGTGTGACTCATAGCCCGGACGACTTGATCGGATTAGTTTCTTAATGCAAGTCTTAAGTATATAGCGGTTTGTGAGAGATATAACATTGCTCATTGTGAGGGATTTGAGAATTTTGTATCTAGGTGTAGTCTAATTGTCTGGGCATTGACGAGATTCTTCAGTTTGGTTTATTAGATGTAATCTCGCATCTCACAGAAGCTATGAACTTCGGAGGCCCTAACTCAAAGATGCTGTGGATAAATCATGAGGAACCCACGGCACCATATATATGGATGCATATATGCAACCATATATTTTCGCAGATGTATACAAAAGGTGAAATGGATGTCCAAATCTGTGGTGCCTTTATTACATTAATTTTACATAAGCATCAAAATCTATGATGTGTATGACATTATTCACATCTATTCTTTTACCTTTCATGAATCATTTACATGAATCATTTTACATTAATTTGTTTGAGAAGCTTTAAGCATCATGAATCATTTACATGATGAAGGATGATGCCATGGATCAACCTGCTGGAAGCATCGCCAGCTACCTGAGTCATGGGGCAGTGGAAGTAGTAGAAGGGAGCGAAGAGCTAGAACGGTGAGGGGCGAGATGAATAGGAAGGCCGCTTTCTGGGTTTGGCAGTGGATTACAAACGATCTTCTCCTCTGGTAGCGCCTTCTCCCACCTGAATCTTTTTACAATATTGTGCATGAATACGAGTATCTCCAGCCGTGCATACTCTTTTCCGGGGCACATCCTTGGCCCTCCTCCAAAAGGGACAAACGTATAAGGTGCTGGTCCTTTCCCTTCGAATCTCGTTGGATCAAACTTCTCCGGCTCTGGGAAGCACTTAGGATCACGGTGCGTTGAGTATGCACTCCAGTATAACTATATTCACGAACAGAGTTTGTTACTGTGTTTTATATCCTGAGCAGAATTTCTAATACTTCCACTAGTAAGAGGTAGTTGTAAATTGAATAAAACAAGTAATCACTGACCTTCCATCCTTTCGGGATTTGGAAACCGGCATAGCTGAAGTCATGCATGGCTTCTCTAAAAGCCCCGGGAAGAGGTGGTGCGAGTCGCATCACTTCACATGCTACGTTCCACGAGTACTTCATCTGTTGAATGTCATTCCAGTTCAGCAACTCTCCTGGCACTTTTGAATTCACAATCTCCATTTGCTCTGTCATGATGAACCACATTTCAGCAACACTGAAAGCTAAGGGGAGAAATGGATATATTATGTATCAGAAGCTTGCCTTTGTAGACAAGTTCAAAAACATCAGGATACTCAGCAAGGAACTTGACAACAAAGGTAATGGTGACGCTGGCAGTGTCATGGCCGCCAACCAACAGACCGATGATCTTATCAGCAATCTCTACTTCACTCATGTACTGACCATCCTCGTCGGTGGTCGTCAACATGTGAGAGAGTATGTCACGAGCCGTTATGTCGTCGTTCTTCTTTGTTGCTAGATCATGCTTTCTCTGCTTGATGATGGATCTCAACTCATCTCTTATTGTGTTGGAAGCCTTGATAGCACGGTCAAATGGCGTCCCCGGGAGCTCTATTGGTAAGGTGAGGATTCCGTTTGCTAAGAGATGGAATTCTGCTCCTAGACGCTGGATATGCTCCGGTTCCTCCATGCTCAGAAAGAGCCGACATGCTACCCGAAAAGTGTATCTGCAAGTTATAGTAAAGTATATAAGGCGACCTTGATCTCATGGATATGATAAAGGTGTATCATTGGTGTTGAAGAAGCAGCATAGTAACTATTGTAATATCATAAATTGAAAATTTTATATTATAATTTAAAAAATTTATTATATAATATTTTGTTGGATATATACCGTCAGATTTTAATTATTTAATACATTAAAACTTGATTATATATACATATCAACCTAATGGATAAATTTTTTCTACTTATAACATATATAATCAGCATACAATAAATAGTATTTATAGTATCTATTACGTGTTGCTGCAACATACATGTATGCCGTATGATAAAAGCCTATTGTTGTCTAAGAGATCTATGATATGGGACTGCAGAGGTACTTGTCACGCAAGTAAGGAATTAAACGGCCGCGTCTGTTTTGAAGACACAACAAGCACTACAACAGCTTATGCTTGTGACTTGTCGACACTGACACTTTAACAACCGTTATTCCACGTGCTTGACATTGACCGCGGTCTCTATTCACAAACTAAAATCATATATATAAGCTTAGTTGGGAATATGGTTCCCCTGTATCAAGCATCTTGTCACATTTAAGCATAGTTTATTAATTTATCGATTCATTTTAAGCTAGTTTTATCAATTCATTTTAAGCGTCTTATCACATTTAAGCTTGGTTTGTGAATTTATCAATTCATTTTAAGTTAGTTTTACCATTTTTTTTTTTTGAGCATCTTAGCAATTCATTTTTTATCAAATGAAGTTGATTCAATAATAATCCATTTTTCTTCTAAATGAGTTTCGACATCTCAGGGTTATAAAAATATGGATAATGTTTACGTACATCATCTAAAAGGATGTTCTCTTCACATCATCTAAATGACGAGATTATATGAATATATTTTATTTTTTAAGTTAGTTTTTTCCCTCTTTTTTCGAGTACTTCTGCAGGAACATATGTTCGGGCTTATGGCTTATTTAGATGAACAATTAAACTTCAAATATATATATATAAGCATACTTGACTAGACCACTGTGTTTACTAGTGTCATGTTTGACTCGATTTTCTCTTCAAAAATGGTAGGCACGTTGAACTTAAAAATGCAAGAAATCTAGGTGACGTTATAGTCCACGATTAAAATTCTACTAGTATTATTTGATTTACATGGTACACGGATAGTTGACGAATGGGATCAAGAGAGAATCTATACGAGTTGTTTATTAATAAATTGTTGTAAAAAACTCATGTTGCAAGCATAGTTATCAGACTCGATTGTCCCTGCCAGACCTTCGAATCATCGAGTCATTTGTTGGAACGATTGAACCGATAATTGAATTGATTTTATAATATTTTTAATTTCTAAAAAATTTATTTTTTTATTTGATTTATTTTTAATAAATATACATATTTATATATCTTATACATATGTTTCTTTTTCAAAATAACCTAATATATGTGTATATATATTAATTAAAGAAAAATTTATATTTTTTCTAATCTTTAAACTTTTTTTATCCCATTCGACTGTTCGGTTTTCCCGGTTTTTATAGGGTTAGATTGGTTCAACCTGGGTTTGACCGGGTCAATTATTTGTCCGATTTTTTAATTGGATCTACCAGATCAGATCACCATATTGCGTTTGTCAACTGGCGATAAACAGTATTTAAAAAAAGATATTTTCTTCGTCCCATTTAAATTACAACGATTTAATTTGACACGATAATATATCTGAATTAATAAAATATGATAACTTTATCCTTATGAGTATATGAGAAAAAACATCGCTTCACTATTGTGATCTTGTGAATATAGACTTTCGTGACTCTTCTTATTCTGCACCAAACCCCGACTTTTCTTATACTGATAAGACCGATATGTTTCTATTGTTATTTGCCGTCCTGAATTTTTTCTTGACATCCAACAAGAAAGCGTCAATGGCAGTGGTGGTTTAATTTCTAAACAGAAAGGGGCACTGTGCGATCATTTGGTTCAAAGAAAAAAAAAAGTGCAATTTGTTAGGAAGTCTCCGTTTTATGAAAGAGTATTCATAGTTTTTATTTTAAATGGCATCAAAATTACTATGGATCTTAATATTTTCTCGTTTGACGCTTAAGATGATGATCACAATATACTTAAAATATCAAACCAGCTGAACTATCAATGAACAAGAAAAATCAAATTAGATATGGTACTGTTTTCTTTTGTACTAGCACATACTAGTGTAACGATAACATGTTGTATTGGAAAATTTTACCTCTTAGATAAAGGGTAAACAGTGACTTGATCATGGTTCTCCCAGTCGTCGGAGAAGTGTCTTTGGGCAATGTCATCCATGATCCCAATATACTTCTGCAACGCCTCGGGCTTCAGAAACTGCGGCAACAGACTCCTCATCCTCTTCGCGGCGCCGTCTACTTGGTCCCCTGTCGAGGGGAACACCTTCTTAACGGAATCTGGCCACCACGCCGTGACCAACCTCCTCTCGTTCGAGAACAAGAACTTGTTGCCCGCAGCACCACAGAAGAACGCAGTGGGAACCCCTAGGATGCTTGTCTTGAAGCATTCGGACGAGAAGGTTGTCATCCTGTCGAACACGAAGCTGTGAGGGTGGCCTTTCCATCCTGAAGAGAGGAACTCGAGGGTCTCGCCCACGAGCGGCCACCCTACTGTCCCCGGAGGGAGGTTCGGGGACGAAAAGCGGGTTCTGTGACGGTATAGAAGGATTTGAATCGCGAAGATTATGGTGAATACGAAGGCGAAGAAGAGATAGGAGTAGGAGAGGAAGAGCTCCATGCAGATTGAACGTGTCCTAACAAAATGATTTAGCTTAGAGCAAGTTGGTATAATAATGTGTGAGTTAATGTATGTAAATATATAGGGAGAGGAAAATAGCATGGTCGACAGTATTGGAAATTAGAAAGAATTTTGATTTTTTAATAATCGAAAACTGAAATTTCAAGAATTGGGAATTGACTTTTAGTATGTTTGACGTGTAATGAAACCATCAACTATGTACCAACACAATCTTACAAATTAATTCATATGCTATCGATATTGTTTCTGATGGTTAGCTTTTATATTTTTATGTTGATATTGCTCCTTTAAATGTTGTTATTGGATCATAATAATGTTACATAAAGTCTGACAAATAAATATGATGAAAATAAATTTATGTAAAAATTTGTAGAGATGGAAGTAAAAAGGAACAAAGATTGATTGAAAACCTTTGAGTGGAGAGCGTATATAAAGTCATCTTAACTACTTCTACCTTAATTAATTGCTAAGGCTGGATTTAGAAAACACACACGGATGACAGGCCGGGCTTACGTAAATATTGCTAAATGAACACCAGATGCCTGTATATATATATTTACAAATACGAAACTAAATTTTAAATATTTTGTGTTTTAAAAAAATCATCACGATCGTGATCAATATTATCCCGCCAGTGTTGATTTTGTGTGCCTATATATGTACCTATTCGTTTTGTGGACGAATTCCTTGACATTTGAGATGTTTTTTTCTTATAAATACTCATCTAAACACATTTTAAAGTGATTGAATTATCACAATCATCATCTCTTCATTTTTATAGAGGAAATCTCCACCATTATAATATCGATTTCTCTCGATTATGCCAGAGTAGATTTTAAGGGGGTTTATTTGGGATCTCATGTGACATGAGTATGTGCCGATGTTAAAGTCCGGATGCAACAGGAGTACAATCCTCAGGATGTCATCCATCGTATTACTGTTCTCGTCTTGTTTGTGACATAAGAATGTGCCGATCATTAACATGAGAATGTGATGTTGCAGAGTGGAGAAAAATGAAAATGCAGAGTGGAGAATTAAGAATACTGAAGCAGAAGTAGTCAAATTAATCAAGCTGTGATGAAAGTAATATAGCTTTATTTTCAAAGTTCATGACAGGATACTCAAATTTCAAAGTTCAACTGTGGAACTATTCCCCCTTGATTCTTCCTTCACATTCCCACTCCATAACTTTGTCTTGACACCCTTAAAATGTCTACCATCCTAATTATATCGAGTATAAACAAATTTAATACAATATTAATTTCAGACTCACTTGATGTGCTTGTTTGTAGGATAATTCAAGAGAATCCGACTAACGGATCCTGTTTCACATTCCATTTACTCTTGTTTTGTTATTTGAGCTCGACGAGATATATGAAATTTATTAGAACTCAAGTCCAATATAAAAGTCCATTCTCAAAAGATTAATCTGATTAAGAAAAAATCTCTAAACTCAAAACATATTTCATGAAACGAAATCGATCCGGGTATCGTAACATATTCATCCCCTCTTTGAAACAGAACAATCACAGGTTTCATTCCGAGCTCTTCATGACACCCAACAAGGTTCTTCTCTTTGGATTATATCATGCACTAGATTACCCTTTTTCTTTTTCTAGTACTTAAATCTCCAAATGTTCGTTGTGGTCAATTTTTTACGGCATCAGTATCCATATCCCAAAGCTTTTCCTATTCCGAACTATCCCTGAGAAGTTCCAATTGGGTAAATTTCACTAAACCTCTAAGAATTTTTTAGAAATGACAATTAAGGTGGTTTGTTGAAATCTGCAGCACTATATTGGATCAAGATAGATTTCATGTCTTAATTATTAATCCATTTTACAAATTAAAACGAGCATAATTCTCTCTTTCATTAAGAATTATTTTCAGGCAAATTATTCTCGCTTTTATCATTTAATGTAAGAAATGGACACACTTTTCATAATTGATCCAAATGATTAGATTCGTAAGTAACATAACTCAAATATAGATATATAACCAAAACATAAAAACCCTTAACATAGTGTATGATTAAAAAGTAAGTACACATGTAGAAAATAAAACCTTCATTATGGGTCGATGATTAATGGCAATTAATTAAGGATTATGACTTATGTCTTATACTAGTCGCTAATCTCTTTCTCTTATCCTCACTTGGTTGTTGGAATCTTGAATTCTAGACCTTTCACTTTAGAGCGTATATATTGATTTACACCGAAAAAGGGTAGCAGGTTTACGAAGTTTGGGATCAATTTCATTTTTGCAAGTCAACTAGTTAACTAGGTCCAATTCGACAACAATTGAGAAAAACGAGATGTACAAAATCTTACCATCGACAAAACCTTGAATAGTTGGTCAGTAGTTGGGATATTCTTAGGTGAGTAAACTTTATGATCTGTTTCTCATTTTGTGCATGCTCACAATATATTTCAATGGCAGTCATCTGTTGAATTGATTGATCTGGTTTTGATGAGCACCATTCCACAAATGACCAACTATTAATTATTGTCAAATGTGAATACATAGAAAAATGCACCTTCGTTTCGTAATTATTTTTCTTTGTTCACCGACCTCAAAATATAGCAAGTCAAATAGTTTTGACTGACTCACCATAAGGAAAACCCATCAATTGGACTTATTCTAACTCGAAGACTTTTATTTGTATACAGTGTATGAAAGAAGAGAAAGCTTTTGTTCGCCAATTGACTATTGATACAAAACAGTGGACAGCCATAATCATGTTTGCAAAACTACTCGAAAAAGTCATAATTATTTTTGCAAAGAACAAACTATCTATAGTCAAAATATCTATTCTCAAATGATTAAATACGACATTATCGGAACACCACACTAGCGACATTGTTCTCCAATAAGAACAAGAAGAAGAGCAAACGTACGTAACAATCTTGTTTTATATTTTTTGTTTTTGTGTTGTTGACTGATACAATATAACTGTTCAGTGTTTAATTTTGTTTTTAAAATCAATGAAACAAAAACAAAAAACTACTATTTGATATCACTTATATTTCTGATTTTTTATTTTCATTTCACTGATTAATGAAATAAAAGTGTTTATCTCTAATTTCTGTTTCTAAAATCGATTAAACGGAAGATGAAAAAAAACGATTTATAATATCCACTTCATGTTTCATCCTAATACAATATTTAGAACCCTTATTATAAAAAACCATTTTTAATAAAATAATTTCGATTTTCGCTATTGATTTTCGTTTTTATAATTTTAATCTACAATATCAAACACCTTTGTTTGTTTTTATGCTCAAAATTAAAGAAATGAAAAACAATAATAAAAATAAAAAATCAATAACGAAAAACAAAATCACTTTCCAAAAAATAGTTTGTTTTTTTATAAAGGATATCTTGAATATTCAACACAGATGAAGCAGTAAAAAGAAACAAAAAAGATCCCTTTTTTTTGATTTTCTATTTTTTATCTTCGTTTCATCCGTTTAAAAAAAACCATGAAGCAGAAAACAAAAACTGTAAGTACTCATTGTAATACCCGATAAATTGATGAACTAAAAAATTATGTACAAATATAAAAACACAAACTTATATATATGTGTGCGAATGAATGTTCATATAAAAGTTTATGAACAATAAAAAATAACGTTAATATAACATTATGCTACTATTATAATTTAAAACGCAAGAATCAATCCTTATCGGTTAAGTTATGGGGACAGGACAAGTGGAGATTAGGTAAGAAGAGGAAAGCACTTAAAAAAACACAGCCTTTAACGACCGATCGGTTGCTAAAATAGCGATCGAGTAACGAATATTGGTCGTTAATAATAGTCGCGACTGAATTGTGAGAGTTCGTCGCAAATCTACGACTGAAATAGATTATTGGTCACAAAATACCGATTGGTCGCAAATCATTGACCGATCGGTCATTAGCCCTTTTATTAACCTGCCGACAACTTTTCATCAAAATTTCCTCTCAGGATTTTACACACCCACACAAACACCCCTTACCACCTCTTTCTCACCTGTCAACCACCCTCTCACCCATCCACCTTTCCTCGACCTCCCCTCCTCCACCATGCATTTTCAGCCTCCGTCGTCGCTGTCCGGCTTCGCAGTTTTCGCTGTCTATGGCCGCCGTCTATCCTGGTGTACAGCCGCGCTATCCAGCTATTGTGGTCTCACCTCCCCATCTTCTTCAAACAGTGATTAAAACCTAAAAACAATCAATTTATAATTCTTCTTCAGTGAACTTTGATTTATCTTTGTGATGATTGATTGTGGTTGATTGTTCTCGATTGTTGTTGATTTTGATCGATTGATGGTTGTTGAGGGAAATTGTTGTTATCAAACATATGGGTTTATCGTGTTAGAAACTTTTACCATGTGTAAATGTATCCATTGCAATTCATGTCGGACATGAATATAGAGTAACTTTTGCATAATATATGTAATGGTTCCTTTCTGGCATGCCCTAAAATTTTGATACTTCTAAATCCTTTTTCATTGTCTGAACGTGGTCAAATATAGGAATTTGTACTTTTTGATATCACTTATGTTTTTTATTTTTTATTTTTTCGTTTCACTGATTTATGAAATAAAAATATTTATTTCTAAAATCGATTAAACGAAAGATGAAAACAAAAAAACTAGAAAAAACGATTTATAATATCCACTCCATATTTCATCCTAATATATCTTTAATTTATTAGTTATTAGATCTTCGATTAGATTATTTTTAAGAATTAGGATAATTATCTTTTCTTGTTTTATTTTTATTTTTTTGATTCAGTAGTCTTTAAATCTTTTAGAAACCCTATAAATGTTATGTTATGGTTAGAGTTTTCATTAATTAGATTGGTTTATTTTTCAGGAACATTCATTCTTCGTTTTCCTTGTGATTTCAAGGTGTTCTATATTAAAGTCAAGATTTTAATCTTGTTTTCACACTTTAAGCTGTGTCAGACTTTATACGTAGAACTCGATGATCATGTAATATTACTTTATCAATAATATTTGACTTTATCTATAACAATCGTGTCACAATGTAATGATGATGTATATATAATTCCCTTAATTTCATACCTAAAACTCGATGCAGTTGTTTCATCTTATTATGAATTTTATCTATAACGACATAAAACTACGTGTCAGCTGAGCTAGAAGTTCGGGTGTTACA
Source organism: Drosera capensis (assembly GCA_001925005.1). Classification (NCBI taxonomy): domain Eukaryota; kingdom Viridiplantae; phylum Streptophyta; class Magnoliopsida; order Caryophyllales; family Droseraceae; genus Drosera; species Drosera capensis. The sequence goes on from LIEC01011872.1 coordinate 68,243, forward strand.
CTCATGCTTTCACTGATTGATAAGATATCAAATTTTGAGTCATATTGTTAACAAGATTTATGTCCAACCACACCAGTGGAGTATTGTGTCGGGAGTGTTGTGTCGCATGATTGTTTCATCAAGCATTAAAAGGAAAACATAGTATATAAAACAAAAATGACATCAAACAATAATCATTCATGTTTTTTAAAAGATATAACAAAAATAGAAAAAAAATATATTTTTGTTTTCTGTTACATCTCAGTGCAATATTTATTTTCTCCTTTACAAAAATCTCAACCCCCGTCCTGTTTGACGTTCTAATTTTCTATTTTTGTTTTAATGATTAATGAAATAAAAGTGTTTTTTTTTCTAATTTCTATTTTTGAAAAGAATGAAACAAAAACAGAAAAGAGGGAAAAAATGATTTTCGTTTTTTATTTTATCTAATTACAATATTCAAGATAAATTTCAGAAAAAATCACTTTATTACCATAAGTGTTTTTAGATTTGATTTCTGATTTTCTATTTTTATTACTAATTTGATTTTCACTATTTTGATCAACAATACTAAAAAATACAAAATAATAAAAAAAATTCTATACATGTTTCTTGACTATTTTATGTACAGTATTCAAGATTCCGCATAAAAAAATCGCTTCGTTTTGAAGTATTATTATTTTCGTTGTTCATTTTCTATTTCTATTATTGATTTTGATTTCTATAATATTGAGTAAGCGTTATCAAATGACCCCTAAAACTGAACGACATGAATGTATCAATTGATCATATGCCCACGTAGAGAAACTAAAACCAATAATACAAGAAAAAAACCAATAACAAAAACCAAAATCATATTAAATGATTTTGTGTAAAGACATCTTGAATATTATATTCAAATGAAACAAGAAGCAAAAACAAAAAATTATTTTTTTTTGATTTTTTTATTTTCTGCTTATTTGATTTCATAAATCAATGAAACGAAAATAGAAAACAAAACTGATACCAAACGGTAACTAACAAAATTTAACAACGGTCCAGAGACAGGATTCCACCACTAGCCTAAGCAACAAAGACCAGCAGCCTATTGAACGTGAATCGCGATCAAGAGGAACCAACCTTTTTGCAATGATCCCTCATTCGATCTCGTGTAGACTCAGAAATGCCACAAGCAGAGGTGACATAATCTTCAACATCAAAACCGTTCTATAAATCAGGAGAATGTCATCTGACAAAATCTTCAACAATACAGCCAATATCTGCAGCAGTTCAGCCTGACATGCCAAAAGTGATCCTCAACAAAAACCACAGTGCCAAACGTTAAAATAAAAATATAATGATATAAAAAAAAAAAACAGACAGAGAGCGGAGACAAATTACACAGAAGATCAAAATCTTGGACTTCAACTGATCTCGAAAGCCTAACATGTCAAAGAGAAGTTGAGAGCAACCAGCAACCAACACTGTGAACAAAATAGTTTGGATATCTTAGATTGAGTTGCGAAAAATTCATAAGCAAAAACAACAGCAAATTAGCAGTTCATTCTCATAATTCAGGACAATCATGAGTAACAATAAAGCCTGCACACTGGTTATGTATTATCTCAGGAACTACAAGCCTCCCTAAGCAAGTGGATTCCAAATTTCACATAGTCGACTTCTTGGACTGGAAATTATGAATTTTTCGGAGTAGTTGTGTTATCTCAGGAATTAATCACTAAGTTCATCCCAACCTGGGATGAGTGGCAACTTCACTATAGTTCCGCACTTCTATAGTAGAAAATTGAGCACTGACCTCCCTGTTTGAAGCACAAACTCTTCATTTTCTCGGAAGAAGTCCTTGGTGAGAAAAGTTCTTTTCTACAACTTGAGATATTGGTAAATTCAATACTAAGATCAGCCAAGGTCAACACCTTTGTGAGAGAGTCGTATTTGATCAAAACCTGTGCTACAGGAAAACAACCGAGCCCCAATTTCCAACATTGTCAAATTAACAGCTAGACAAGTTTTCCAGAATTTATACTGGCATGCAAAAGAGGGACTGGCCTGAAGAGATTGTGTCTTTAGAGAACACTCGTCTGTCAGGAATGCCGTCAGTTTCCTAATCAGTGATTAAGAGCTGATAAACCAAAGGCTTTTCCTGGAAACACATCAATTAATAACATGCGTTTTCTGGTAGAAAAACAAATCAAATAAATGACGAAAAAGTTAGCAAGAAGGAGATACTAAAATATGTATTAGCATCAGGAAAAAAAGTGTAAATGTTGGTATGTGGAAAATTAGACCAAAATGCTGATGATGGTACCACATGTATCTCAAAATACATAGTCAGATACCTGTTTAAGGCACCACAAGTACCATGATACTCTTTCAAAGCCGCGAACCAGCTTCGTCATGCTTCATGCATAAGAGATTTATTTCAATGAAGAATTATTATAAGAGATTGACAAGAACCTTTACAAAAAAAAAAAAAAAAAAAAAAGAGAGAGATAGACAAGAACACACACTCAAAACAAAATGCTATGTTAAGTTACAATTGGCATTCGCTTCCTGTTAATGATAAGCCCCCTCATCAAATCGAAGTAGGTGCTCTTATCCAAAGATATTCCTCTCAGACTGGCATCCTGAAAGACGATCATGGCATCCTTGTATTTCCACTCTTTACAAAGTTTATGAATCTTTTCAGCGTAATCTTCAGAATTTAAAGTGGATTGGCCTAGCTCACAAGCGGAGTATGTTCCATCGATTACATTTTCAACCGATAAAAAATTGACCTGCATTCCAGCCTCAGCCATCTTTATCATAAGCTCTTCAGCTTCTTTAGTTCTTCCTGATGAATTCAGCGCAGAAAAAAGAGCATTGTAGGTATATTGATCAGGAGCGATTTTCTGTTCCTGCATTTGTTTGAAAAGCTGAAAGGCATCCTCTAATCTGTCTGCCTTGCAGAAAGATAATATCATTGTGTTATATGTAACTGCATCAACATTTTTTCCCTTCAAGGTCCATGTACTGAAAAGCTTAGTCGCACTTTCCAGCATCCCGGCATTGCAAAGACCATGAAGAAGAATATTACAAGTATATACATCAGGTGTGAAGGACTTCTCAACCATCTTATTGTGAAATTGAAATGCTTGCTCCATCTTCCCTTCCAAGCAATATCCATAAAGGATACTGTTGTATGTAGTTTCATCAGGAAATAAGCCACATTCAAGGAGCTCATTCAACTTCTCGATTGCATCGTCAGTTTTTCCCGCCTTGGAGAGCCCAGCAATGATGGCATTGAAGGTATAAAGGGAAGGAAGGATCTCACTCTCTTTCATTTCATTCCAAAGCTTCAAAGCTTCACCTACATTTCCATCCCTGAAATAAGCAGCTATCAAAGTACCATAGCTCACTGCATCAATAATATAACCTCTCTTAGAAGCATCATTCAGCAATTTACGAGCCTCATCAAGCCTCTTATCTACACAAAGAGTGTGAAGAACAATGTTCAGGGTAAAATTGTCCATCTTCACACCACTCTCACCCATCCTGTCCATCAACTTCAATGCCTGCTCCAGGTTTCCATCCTTACAATACCCATATATAAAAGTGTTGTAGGTTACACAATCAGGGGTACATCTGTCCTGTTCCATCCTCCTCAAAGCATTGGTGGCTTCATCGATCCTCCCTTCCGCAACAAACCACTTAATCATGATATTATGAGTGACTAAATTTTTCTTCACACCTTTCTCAGCCATCACATCAAGCAATTCGAAGGCCTTCTCGCTAGAATTCCACTCAAGACAACCGGTGATCAACGTATTATACGTCACCACATTAGGCAACACCTTCGACTCCTCCATCTGATCCCTTAGCTTAAAAGCATCATCAATCCTCCCTAGGTCACACAACCCACTCATCAACGTATTACAAGTCCAAACATCCGGCGGCCGCTTCTCCTTCATCATCACATCAATAACTCTTTTTGCTTCACCCAAAAGCCCCATCTTACAATACCCATGAACCAAAATATTATATGTTCGATCATTCGGCACCAAATCCATCTCCTTCATCTCTACCAACAAACTCCTAACCCTACTCAACCTCCCCTTCTTACACAACCCATCCAACATCGTATTATACGTCACATTATCAGGTGCACACCCAAACTCCCCCATCTGCCTAAACAACCCCATCGCCCCATCAAACTTCCCTAAACAACAATACCCTTTAATCAAAATATTAAACGTATTCACATTCGGCACCACCCCGAGTGCCCCCATATCCTCAAAAACATCCACCGCAACCCGAATCGAATGTGAAGAGTCGTGATTCACCAAAGAATTCAAAAGGGTATTACAAGTAAGCAAATTTGGCCTCAAATTTAACTTCTTCATCTTCTTGAATACCTAAAAACCAAATCAAATACAACGAATCATATTCCACCAACAAATTCAAAAGGTTATTACATATCAACAAAATGGTTCTTAAACTTAGCTTCTTTCATCTCCTTGATTACTACCTAGTAAAACAAATCAAATACAAAGAGTGGAAATTTACTAAAGAATTCAAAAGGGTATTACGATTCACCAGATTGGGTTCAAAGCCACCCTCATCATGTTCTCGAAGACTCATAAGGGTATCAAAAATCAACAAAATGATTCTCAAATCTACCCTCATCATCATCTTAAAGACAATGGATTGTGAAGGGTATCAAAACTCTCAACCAAACCCTCATCACCTCCTCAAATACTACCAGATAAGCCAAATGAGGGCGTCTATGACAAGTAAGCAAAATGGGTCTGCCTGGCAAGCCCACCAAAGACTCATAATAAAAAAGGTATAAAATTTAAACAAATTGGGTCTACCTGGCAACCCAAATCTAATACAAAGACTCACAATTCACCAAAGAATTCAAAAGGGCATTCCAGTTCAGCAAATTGGGTATACCTGATAAGCCAAATGAGGCCGTCTATGCTGCGAATACGCCCCGATGGCTGTATCATAGAGGGGTCTGGTGGGTGCAGGAAGGGGACTGAGAGGGTTGATGAGGTGTCTGTGGAGAGAAAGGGAGGTGTCGGAGGAGATGAAGGAGAGGAGGAGGGTTTTGGCTGTGGAGAATTTGTGGGATGTGAAGAGGTGTGGGAGGAGGGAAAGGAGTGACGGGAGGGGAACTGGGGAGTGGTGGAGGAAAACTGGGAGATGGCTTGGTCTTGCTGCCATGGAAAAGGTCTCGTCGGAGTGAGGAAGGAGCCCTTTGCCTTTTGGCAGATTTGACCAACAAAAAATGTTTCGCCGAGCATCGAAATGAAGAAATACGATAACAATCTTTTTATGATTATGATAACGGGTTCGATATCTTACAATAAAGAATATCATTAGATTGTCAAGACTAACTGATTTGGGAATTTGAGGTGGAATGAAGGTTAAGATTGAAACTTGATTCGAGTTTTAATCAAATCGAATTGAGTTTATATTGATGTCAACTTGACGGAAAATGAATTAATGATAATATTGATTCAAAATTGACATTGTTATAGGTCCTAATTGAACCAAGTTTATCCAACTTATTGCACAGATTAGGCTAAAACTCAACTTAACTCGACTCATGTTTTTCACCCGAGATAAACTTTCGTCGAGTAAAGCGTTTTGTGCCTATTAGAAATAACCAAGGGCCTGTTTAGTAACTTTTTTTGTTGGTTTTCTTTTCAATCGTTGACGGAAAAAAAAAGCATTTTTTTTTCTAATTTTTGTTTTTTCAGAAGGATGAAAAAGAAATAAAAAATAGAAAACAAAAAAAAAATTAAATTTATGTTTTTTGTTACATCCGATGTATTTAAGATTTTGCATAAATAATCATTTTATTTTATTAGTGTTTTTGGTTTGGTTATTAATGTTTTGTTAATGATTTAGATTTCTTTTATATTTTTAAACAAGGATACCAAACACTCCTTAGCTATCGGACACGTAAGAATAGATTAACACATTCCATTTTGTTATTAACGATTGGCACACCGCCCTTTGCTCTTTCTTTCATTTCAACTAATATGTCACCCGCGTGATATACAAAAAATATTATAATCTTGTCTAACTATTCATAAATTCCTTATTGGTTGTTTATTAGAATTTTTTATCTTGATATCCTAAACATTTTATTGGCTACGTATATACGATGTTGGAAGTTTCGAAAATTATTTTGATTTTATTGAGAATATTCAATGGATTCTCAAAATGTGTATAATTTATGATACTTTAAAGTTTAATCTTATTATAAAAAGTTTCATATAAAATCAAAATAGAAGTAGTTTTTATCACATAATGAATAAACATATTTTCATCTAATGGTGAGTTACTTCACGAAGTTGGACTTGAGATCGGGGTATTGATAAGTACAGATTACAGAGGGTAACAAACCAAAAACTACTTACATGATGAGGTATGGGTCATTTGAATTTCTAGTGATGCCTTTCGGTTTGACTAATGTCCCTGCCATATTTTGCAACATCATAAATGATATCTTCTATGAGGCTTTTGATCGTTTTATTGTGGTATATCTCAACGACATCGTTGTGTACAGCGAGTTGTTGGAAGGTCATCTTGATCACCTAAGGCTCGTTTTGGGAAAATTGCGATAACTCTCTGTTCATACAGAAAGAGAAGTGAGAGTTTTGTCGATAAGAAATCAGATTTCATCAATGGTCAAATTTATAAATTAATTTGATTAAACAAAATGAATAGACGAAAAATATCAAAAAAAATTAAATGGTTTTTTTAATGATGTTTCAAATACTGTAATATGAAAAGTTTTTTTTTCTTTTTTATCAAAGTCAATCATTCGGATTAGACAACATTAATGTAAAAAGTATAATACACCTTCCGTCCCATTAAAATCGTAACAATTGTCTTATTTGTATGTCTCATAAAAATTATGTTTCCTAATTTGATAATAAATAACATCAAATCAATTATATTATATCCACTAACTTCACTCATAGTTGTTATAGTAGATTATAAATTTAATACTATTTAAAAAAAAATTCAACACACATATAAATTCCTGATTTGAGTCAATGTTTTGCAATTTTTGCTAGACGGAGGGAGTATCAAATCGACTTCTACTCTTTCCGTTTCAATATAAATGTAACATTTTGACTGTGCCATATTCTGCAATAACATCCCATGAGATTTTTAAAATTTTTTTGGTGCTTGTTTTTACTCCGTTTTTTCTTCTTTATTGAAATTATGACCTTTATCAAATAATCTGAATAACTCCATTAATCAGATTAAATTTGTATAGTGAGTGATATAAAAGTTTTTATCTTTTTTAAAAAACCTTTTTGGCAAAAATTCACGGCTTTTGTAGTAAAATAGTTTCAATCATTATCAATTTCTCGTGATAATTAACAATAACGATAAAATAGTTAATACATATATTTTTTGGTCATGACATATATAAAGGGTTTAATAATGTCAATGAAATTCAAAAAAGGTAATATGAAATGATTTTGTTCTCCTTTATAACTAGTTTATTGTCTCGTGCGCTGCATGACTATTTTGTTTTTGCGTTTTTTTTTCACTTTTAAAACAAAACACATATTGATTATAAAATACAATCAATGATGATTAAATTATTCTAATTTAATTGAGAAACATGTTCAAGGAACATTGTGTAACATAAATAAATACTATAAATGTGAATAACATGAGTCTAAATCATGACGAATAATTAAATTCTTGAAAATGTGATTTAGAATGCATTAATGTGATGCATTAGCAAGATCATGTATGACTTAGGTTGTCCAGTTTCATTCGTTTTCCCTCCTTGAGATCTTTCTTTCAACACTTGTCATTCTTTATTTTCTATCCCACGTTTTATCTTGCAATGAAATACAATCGAGATCGAGACGATGTCTCATTACAAATATGTTGACATGTGTTTGATGTTTTGAGGTTCTTTTCCTTCTTCTTTTTTGATGTGTTTGGTCATCTTGCAATTTCAATTTTATGCTTCTTGAGGCTTTCCTATTTTGTTTGTCTATGTCAAATATCTTACTTGCATTGAACTCCTGATATCATTTGTTCATATCATTGTCAGTAAACTTGATTTGGAAAATCCGCCTCTATCCGACTATCCTTTTGAGCAATTTTGAAATTGTCATTGTACCTACAATTTACGAAATTGTCGATATAAATATGTTGAATATTATTGATAGTACATAGATTTGAATTCTTCTAATAATTTTATTGCTCGTTGAATTCTTACCTCTTTGTTATCAGTCATTCGTTGAGTGGCTGGTATGCCCACCAGTTGTTCGACTTCTCTATCGAGAAGGACCATCGTGGCAGTTGCTATGTCGTCTTTGATCTCCATTCTATTTTTTCCATGCTCGAGTATGTTTTGTTAGTAGACTAATTAATAAAAAAAAATCTGTAACATCGAAAGTGTTGGTTTCCCTAATAAACATTTTACCTTTGAGCGGTATCTCATCTCAACAATTGTCACAAACTAAGTTGTTTCCTATTTGTATCATTTTGTAATGTCACTTCGTGCAACCATTGTAGTAGCATGGATAAACTTCATAGAGCTTAATAATAGTTGCATTGCATAAGCACAAAAAAGAAAAAAAAAGAATTAAAGAAAACACAAAACAACACTTTCACTTGTAAAAAGATTATTTTTTGTTTATCTTATCAGTAGTTCTTCATAAATATGGAGTTCATTGTTTTAATTTTACCAACAAGTTATTTCTTACGTTACTTGGTAGAGTACACTCTAAAATTTCTACAATAGTTCTTCTGTTTTTTGTTTTAACTTGTTCCACTATTTCATCATTGTGAAAATTTTCCTTTGGCAACAACACCCAATTTTCTCAGTCGATTTTGTTCATTGATTACACTTTTCTGGTTTCCTCGATATCAAAATTGACGAAGAACATTGTTGTTTGTAAGATGTTAAGATAATTCCGTCCTGCATGAATTACATTAGTATCACGATAATGTACAAAGGTATATAATGATCGATTAGGTACGTGTTATTATCTTTGAATTCCTTTCAAGTCAACTTGCTTGCTAGGATGGTTCTCCAATAGTAGAATAAGCTCATTCGCCTTTGCTATCCATATTGTGACCATTGCTTCCTTATTTCTACATCAAAGTAAAATCAATTTCTCTTTTTTTTGTTTTTTTTTTCAAAACTAGCTAAAATGAAATCTTGGAAAAAAAGGAAACGATGCACCTTTGATTTATGATTGTTATTTTCATTTTTCTGAGTTCTCGAGCCACTTTTGTAATTGACCCAATCTTCGTGATAGATCCAATAACATCTGAGTTCATATTGGTTGATTAAAAATATATAAATATATTTATAATGAAAATATGTGGCTGATTTTATAATGTAAAATTTAATTTTTATATGATAAATGAAAAATTTATAGATGAATGTATACTGTTAAATTTTAGTAAATTTTATATTTAAAATTCGACAGTATATATTTAACAACGTTCAGTATAAATTTTTTTGTTTATAATATAAAAAGTAAAACTTGTAGTACAAAATCACGCTGTATGCTCCACAAAATCAGCCCCAACATTCAATGGATATTAACATGAAAATATTTAATTATAAACATTATTTACCAAAATTTTCTATGTCAATGTTAACATTTGTTCTAATCATATTGTAGTCATGAAGGTCAAATTTGAATTTCGAGAATATTGACACAACCGGAATATTTTCAGTTCTTATCGTGTATGTATTTTTTGAAAATTTTTATTACCTTCACGTTTCTAACTATGAACATATCGACTATTGTGAAAATTGTGTAGTGTTTCTTATGCATATTGAAACGTATGACGATGAAGATATGATCATTCTAGCACATCATGAAAGGAAGGTTAGTTGATTGAAACAAATACAGTATAGTGCAAGTATTAAAATGCTAATTCTTGTTGATTGAAAAAAAAAAATCATAATGGATAGAATTAGAGCATTTATTACTTGTCGTTATAATAGCGATTATCTAGATCGTACTTTCATATTTAAGTTTTTCCTCTTCTTGTCACTATGTTCTATGGAATATAAGTTTTGATGTTTTCACAAGAAACAAATTTTTCAAAAACTACACAAATTACTAATATAAATGTTCATTTATATCGTAAATAAAAAATCATAAGATACGAAGTAAAAAATCAAAAGATTAAAATGGATGGTTATGATTTGGTGTGATATTAGATTAAAATGAATGATTGTGATTGGTGTTGAAATTTTAAATTTTAATATATGTAATTAGTATAAAAAAATTAATCTTATTTAATTAATCTTGTAATTGGTTACGAAATATTAGATTAAAAAATATGGATGACTCTTTTGATTGGTTGTGAAATGTTAGAATAAAAGATATTAGATTAAAATTTTAAATAAAAAATCATAAGATATGGAGTAAAAGATCATAAGGTTAAAATGAATGATTATGATTGGGTGTGAAATATTAGATTAAAATAAATGATTATGATTGGGTGTGAAATATTAGTTTTTAATGTATGTAAATAATATAAACAATGAATCTTATATAATTAATCTTGTGATTGATTTCAAAATATTAGATTAAAAGATATTGATGGCGGCTACGGACTCCATGGCATATTGTCCGAAGGCTTAGTGTAATTATATATATATATATTAGATTATTGGTTATTATTAAATATACTGGGATGAAATAACCATTGAACCCATTAATGAAATACCGTAAAATGTCATACCATAGCATGTAATGGGATCGATTTCTAAATTTATTTATAGATACGAAAAATCATTTGTGTTGTGAAAGATAGCGTAATAGTTGTTGCAAATAGTATATGTCGATTTTATATTGTAAGTTGAAAAGTACATACATTGAATAAGTTACAGGATATACTTTTCAACTTATAATATAAATTTTTTAATTTACAGTATTGCAGCAGTGTACTCACTACTGTTGTAGTACCAATGATGTGTATAAATATATACACGTATAAGAAAAGTGAGGTTATAGTAACTACAACCAAAACAAGCTACAATCCTTATATATATTTAATTCTTAAATTTTAAAAATCCAACCATCGTAAAAGAATTATTTTTGTTTAAACTTTTGTTTGTGGGTTGCAGTTCTGTTGCAGCTCTTCTATTATATATATATGGGATAATCATCCGTGTTGTAAAAGATAGCGTAACGATTGCTGCAAATATTATAGATTGATAATTTTATATTGTAAATTGAAAAATCTATACTGTAAGTTGATAAATGTGTACGATCAAATTTTGTATATTTTATAACAAAAATTTGACTTATATACATTCAACAAGTTACCGTATAAAACTTTCAACTTATAATATAAATTTCTCAACCTACAGTTTATAATAGTTATTACGCTGTCTTTTGGAGCACCAACGATGGACCGTATATATATAGGAAAACAAAATATATGTCATGACATAGATGTATCTAATGAAAAATATATGGTTGAGATTAAACGGTAAAAAAAAAAAAAAAAATTATGATTAAAAGATATCATTCTAATCGTAATCCTTTATTTGTGGTTGCGATAGTCATTTGTTAATAGGAACACTTATATTATGATACATTTTCCCTAAGGACATTCACATCAGATGCGATAAACTTTTTTTTTAATCTATTTTTACTATTTAATACACTCAATTATATCTCATTTATATCCCATTATATCTATAAAAAATACAATTGTTATAATACTACTCTTCATTTGAAGAGTTACTGTTTCTGCACGCGTATTTTTTCAACATCACATCACTACTTTTCATAACTATTCCTTCGTCCCATATACTTTATAACGTTTCTTTTTTCATCTATTATTTTGTAAGAAATTTGGAGAACTTTATTAATTATCTAAAAGATTCGATATATATTTTTTATTGATCCTAGATTAATACATAACGTTTATTGACATTTTTTTATAATATTTTTTTAAAAATAATATATGATTATCTCATAAGATCGATGAAAATTTTTATCATTCTATGTGAAATATATGAACCGAAAAAATATATAGTTTATTTTTTATTCAAATAATGTGAATGCTATGTGACCGTCGATATACAAAACAATTTCTTCGATCTTCTAACCCAAACCCATTTGCAATCCCCAAGTCCCATGTCGAATTGCATCCACCAAGGGTGGCCTTCAATGACAACCAAACCCATCAACACCCCTCTCCTCACCCACCCAAAATCAAGAACCAATGTGTTCTTGTTGGTTTCAAGTCGCAGAGGAGCGGTGCCTTCAAGGACTTGTGGGGTTCGAGCTTCGACGGTGGATTCACATGATGGGCCTTCAGCATCCTCTTTCGCCAAGCGGATGGAACAGGCCTGGTTGATTTCGCAGGTACCCAGATGCTGAAGTTCCTGATTTGTTGAGTTTCGTTGGTTTTTTAGTGGATTTTTGACGTGGGTGTTGGGGTATTTTATTGGATTCTGTGTTCTGTTTGAAGCTTGGATGGGAAGATCATATTGTCGTTGTGGATGCCGGATGCTGTATGTTTGATTTTTGTTGTATCTGCACGAATTCGTTTGATTTATTAATCTTATCAGAATCCAACTCATTTCTAATTGGCTATGAGTAACCTAACCCAGGATCTTATATATCTAACTAACCAATTATTTTGAATTCTCAAATTCCAATGTGGGTAATGTATTCTGGACATGGATACAGTTGATCCTATAGCAATAGCTTAAGTGATTGAGGGTGTTTTGCCTAAGAATTGGTGCCTTTGATTGGTGAACGCATGTTGTGAAGGATTACCTTATTCTGCCTGGTAAACTTTTTCGGAAACCTTCACTTGTAAATGGAACCAATGAACCATGTAGTTAAGAGTAATTGAGTATGCACCCCAGTTGCATTTGCCATGATATATGAGAAAGGAGGATTATGTTGGAACTTTAGGGTCAGAGAGGAACGGTCAAGGACCCGAGATTCATAGCGGAAGGGTGATATGGAGTTATGTGGCCGACCTAGGTGTCAATTGCTTTGGAAAACAAAGATGTCTTTGTGAGTCCTTTGACAGGTTTTTAAGAATGTTCATAATCTGATATGACCTTTGTTTTCTCATTTTCCCGGTCATAATTGTTGCAGTCAAATACTTAATTTCCTCCTTGGCTTAAGAATCCTTTCAGGCGTAACTTTATTTTCTACATTCATTTTCTTGTATTTCTTTTCATCTGATAGTGCATGTAGGTACAGCTTGATTATCTTACATTTACACATGATTTTATACTCCTTCCGTCCAAAATTAATTGGAACGCTTTTCGAGTTGGGTCGTCCCAAAATGAATGAGACGTTTCCTTATTTGAATACTTTTTTCATACAAAACTACCAACACACCCCGATTTATATCACATCAAACCATCCCACCACCTTTCTCCTTTTTTCTTTTTCACTCCTCTGTCTCATACTTACAAGAGCAAAACTGTCATTTCGTTACAATTCAAAACATGCATACATTTCCATATTAGGTCAAACCATTTCAATTAAATTGGGACGGAAGAAGTAATATCTTCCACGGGTGAAAATGAAGATGTTTGGTATGTGTGTCTCTGGGTGTTCCCTGTGATCATCATAATAGCGGTTACGAGAAATGAGAAATCCTTTGAAGGAGAGAGCTTTTAAGCAAACAAACAGGGTAGTTCAATTATGTAAACAAGTTCTCAACTTTGACTCTTAACAAGTCCCAAACCTAGTTTTAATATATTTGTAACGAAATATTATTGATGTAACCCTAAAACATAGCATCACAAGTCAATGGTTATGTCTATTTATAAAAGAACAACGATAGAAAAACTAATCAAAGATATGACTTATCCAATATGCTAATATCTGAGGAAGAATATCTAAATCTAAGATAATAACCTAAATATTATCAAGTAAATCTTAATAAAATATTTAATAAGCTAACACTCCCCTCAAGTTGAAGCATCTTCAACTTGCATGAAGTGAGAAACATATAGCAGGTAGACAGTAACCGTATGACCCTGGCAGACAGACAGGCAGACAGGAAGACAGGACATGTCCACCATGAAGGTGGTCCTTCGTTATCAATAGCAGTAGCAACTGTTGGAGCAGCTTGAGAAGAGTTCTTCAAAGTATCATTTTCAGTAGAGGGTTGTGCATTTGGAAATTCAATAGATGCCGCTACATTATCATACCATTCTGGCTTTCCAAATTTTGTCCAGCACTTGTCAGGAGGATGGTTTGTGCGCTGACAGTGAATGCAAGGTGGAAAGCAACCTTGTTGATTATTACGTACTCCCCCTAGACCGAAGGCGTGAGCAACCATAGCAGAAGACTCACCAATATCTGTAGAATCGATAGAGATATCCATACATTCAATACTAGAAAACACATCTTCAAGTTTGGGAACCATCTTTTCTGTAATCATATGATTACAAACAGAAGCAAATTGTGAATCTAACCCAAATAAGAACTTGGATACATGAAACACTTCAATTTGAAGCTTTTGAGTTTCAAGATCAGTAGTAAAGGGTTGAAGGATCTTCAATTCGTCAAGTATAGACTTTAACTTAGTAAAATAAGCGACGAAGTAACATCCGTTCTGCTTGCAAGAGAAGATCTTTTCATAAAGATTAGAAACAATAGAGACATTCATCTCATGTGAATACATCTAGCCAGATAATCGTAGATAGCCTTTGCTGTTGAAAGAACATAACACTTTGTGCAGTTATTGATTCCTTATTATTAGTCATCAATGTGATTACCACACTATCCATTTGTTCCCGATCATCAAAAGTAGAGGTCAATTTCTCATCTTTAGGATCATCCTTTGGAGGATAGTCGGTTAGATGTTTCTTCAACTTGTTAGCAATGATAAAAACATGGAACCCATGAAACCGCAATAGATAGTTCGTTCTATGGAGTTTTATTGTAGCACCCGTCAAAACTTTGAGATCTGTCGTTGAAGTAGACATGATAAAAAGAGATTATTAGCTTACACACAAGATGACACGTGGAATACCTAGACTTGAAACTTCGTCTTCAACAGTTGGTTTTGATAGGCGTGAGGTAGATTTGCTTTGAAGATTCGTTTTGTCGGATGCCTTAGAGTGTTGGCTTTGATATCATGTAACAATATTATTGATGTAACCCTAAAACGTACCATTACGAGTCAATGGTTATGTTTATTTATCATAAAACACCGATGGAAAAACTAACCAAAGATATGACTTATCCAATATGCTAATATCTGAAGAAGAATATTAAATCTAGGATATTATCCTAAATAATATCAAGTAAATCTTAATAAAATATTTAGCATGCTAACAATATTAATATTTTTATATTATATCTGACATTTTTTATTGTATAAATTTTGTTGTTAAGTTTATACTTCGGGTAATTTATTATTGAGCATAGTATATCCAGAACCAATGACTTTCATTAAAGCTCAAAACTCCTGATTCAAGGCTTTATCTATACCTAATCAGTAGCTCAGCTTGCCTAATATCAACACAGATGAAAAGTAGCAAAGCTATACAACTCAAGACAATTCAATCCCTATATAATACTCATCTGAGTATTCTCCTAGCAACAGCCTGCTCCTGGTGTGGTTCATTACAAAAGGCTCTCGAGTTCCTTTCCTTCCATATTTCATAGATGAATGCAGCTAGGATTCTCCTTCTCCTCCTTGACATTTGAGATTTACCCTTGGTCACCTTGACCCACCCTGAATCCATCCACTCCAAGTAGTCGATCTCCATTTGAGCTGAGATTCCTGATCAATGATAGTAGTCACCTTGCACGTGTCTCAGGTTCAGTTTTGCACAACTCGCACAGGTCTGATTTAATAAGTACCCTTTTATATAGCCATTGCCAAGTCCTCAACCTGTCATGATAGGCTAACCATGCTATGAAGGCATGCCTTGGTCTGACATCCTTGTTCCATATCATCTTAAACCAGGGAACAAGAGGTGTTCTAGCATGAATGGTTTGGTACACTTTTTCTGTCAACGCTTTCTCTCTAGGAAAATTGCCATAACAAGTCATTACTTTGTCTCGAACCCTCTTATCATAGAGTTCCAGACCCGCGAGTTGTATGCTCTGCACTGATATTCAAGGAAAGGGACTTTATGCAATTGGTAAGCGTAAACCCATCGGATCCACAATCTGTTTTCTTTGATCTCCACAGCCAAGAGATGCTTAAATAAAAGAGCTTCATTCTAGCTTTTCAAATCCTTGAGTTCCAGTCCACCTAATCGCATAGGCTGGCAAACAATATCCCAAGCTACCAGCAGATATCTAGATTTTCTCAAGGGCACTCCAGACCACAGATAAGACCTGCACATCCTTTCTATGACTTCAATAACTGAAGCAGGTTAGCAAGAAAATTTGGCTCCAATAAATCTATATACCTTGCAGTACAGGCTTAACAAGCATTGACCTCTCAGCATAAGAAAACAATCTAGCCTCCCAGTTTGTTATTCTCTTCATGAACTTCTCGATTAGGGGTTTATAGTGACAGGCAGGCAACTTCTTAGGAGATAAAGGTATACTGAGATACCTTGTTGGCCAAACATCAATGCCACATCCAATAGCAGCAGCTAACTCTTTCATGCCAGGACCAACACCTCCAAAAAATATGGAACTCTTGCCCTTGTTCATTTCAAGCCCTGAATTACAAGCAAGATGGTGCTACTCCTGCATAATATAAGTATCAAAGGTGGCTTGTTTGCTTTACAAAAAATCACTAGATCATCCGCAAAGCATAGATGAACCATCTTCGGGTTTTTGCACTTTGGGTGGAATTTAAAACCAGGCTTTGCAGTCATAACCTTCAAGGATCCCCTACTACCCTTAAAGAAGCTAGAGATCTCACCATTAATCATCAAGGAGAAAGATGTGGTAGTGATGCAAGCCTTCACCCATGAAATAAATTCCAAGAAAAACCTCATACCATGACCTCTATCAAGAAATCCCATGACAGTGAATCATGTCTTTTTTAGGTCTACTTTCGGCATACACCTAGGGGATATATCTTTTCTACCATAGCCACAAATGAGCTCTTGGCATAACAAAACATTTTATGCTATATTCCTACCTTTTATAAAGGCTGCCTGATTATCAGAGATCAAAAGAGGAAGATGGTCATTAGCCTATTAGCAAACGATTTTGATTTGCCCTTGTATAGTATATGTGACTATTATTCTTTTGAATTAAATATGAATTTTAATTAAGATTATTGAAAAAGAGTATTGTATTGATTCATATTAAATAGGAAAAAGAATATGATATTAATCCTTGTAAAACTACATTATGCAACTTTGATCTTAAGTTTTTTCTAATCATGTAAATTTTTTGTTTGATAATTTATATAATAACTAAAATTTTAAAAACACATATTATATTTATATTACTTATTATATATTTATATTTCATATTTTCACCTTTTTTTACATATATTTGAAACATATTGCATTTTAGGGAAAATAGAGAGTCAATTTATATTAAATAAATTTAATTTGTTGTCATAAATGTGAAGAAATTTAATATAGGATCAACCAAACTTGGTACCAAAGAAAACCAAAATTTGGTACCAAAAATGCCTAATATGGCTTTATATATTTATAATGGATGGATGCCTCAATAGAACATCTTGAATCTTCTGAAGGCGAGAGTTGTTAAACAAACAAATAGGATGCTACTTTTAAAGAAAAGGAAGCCTCAACACACATCAGAAATCATTTTCAAGAGAGAGTTGTTAAGCAAACAACTAGACAATACAATTAGAGAAATGGAAGCCTTGACAGGAGTATAGGAACAGAAAAGTGACCAAGTGAATTTAGATGGGTAAGTAGTTCAAATTTCTTCTTTTCATCAAGTCTTCAAAATAAGTATCCTAGCACTTAGTGATGAGGTGCATTTTCCTTCTAATCTGTAATAAGGAGTGCAAAGAGGACTTGATGGTGTTGATTTTGTGGATGAGTGAAGCATTGAAGGAACATTATTTCCTTCTTTTCCAAATGTGGTTTTTCATGCCATTTCCAGAGTTTCATACGGGTTATAGGCCATAAAAGTGCAGAGATGTCATGATAGTAGCTTCCATACCATTTTTTGCCTGGTTGAATTTATTTACTATTTGGTTGCAAATGAAGACCGAGTAGTTCTTATTATTGAGCTCCTGGTTTCCTTCTGACACAAATAAAATTAAAACGTCATAATAGATTGCTAAGGAAGGTTATTCTTTTTGTTTATTCCGGATTAGTGTTATCACCAAGTTCCTTTTTCTAGCTTCAATAGAACCTGAATTAGTTCCAGAAGATGTTGTTTTTGTTCTGTTGTCTAGACAAATGGATTAAAGTAATATTGTTTTTCTGAATGAGTACGTTTGTATTTATCAATTTGCCTATGGCATCCTCTTCTTCCAATCGAGTTCAACTTGAATTTGCAGCTTGTCTATGTTGGAACTATTTCTAACTCGTCAAGACATTCCTCATCTATTGTGATTACTTCATAGAATGTTTTTCTCTGTAGATGATTGTGAAATTCTTGTGAAGGATTTCGCTTAGGCAGTTATATCAATCTGGTTCTTATATAACAAGTCTTTCCGTTGGTGCTATTCTGAGGTTCACAACTTTTTTTTTTCTCGATTAGATGAAACAAGGCACAGCCTTGTGCGTTGCATAGGGATCTACAAAATAAACCTCAACGGTATTAAGAGAATTAACACTTCAAATTTGCGACTTACATGGAGTTTTACACCGCAAAATAAATCCTAATGGTGTTCAAAAGATTTTTCTGAGATTAATACCTAATAAAAACATAGGAATGTTTCATAATATTGAAAAATATACAATGTAATGTACAAATTATAAAAAAAGTACAAACACTATTCTGAAGTTAACTACAGTACGATATAAACATACACTTTATTTTTGTGAAAGTTGTTTCTGGGAAAATGATTTATGTTAAATTTGTTTGATTATTAGTAAGAATGCAACAGAAAAGGATAATATAATATTGAATACCATAATGAGCAAGTGTAATCAGTTGAACTAACATATTCACATTTTTCCCTTTAAATGTTTTCTAGATTGAAAACTTTTGAAATAGTAAACTTAACAAACATCAACATATATGCATTATTAGACCAACATATGGTAGTAATTTTAGGACGAGCAGAGAGCGTTAAACTGTGAAGCTAAACTTAATTTGAAAATTATTTTCTAAAGATATAAAGCTATATTTAATAATGTTCTTGTTTTGAAGATCTTGATGTGTAGGTTTTTAATACGTACTTAATCTTAAGACCTAACATTTAAATTAAAAGTTATTCTTTGATAGTTATAAATAATGTCAAGATAACCTTTTAAAATGTCTTTTGATGTGTGAAAATGGTTTTGTATGGAAAGTGGATAATGGGATAGCCAGGGGTGTAGAATTGGTGTAAATGTCAGCACCTCTTTGATTTTGGTTGCAAGTGTGGGAGACTGCTGGCTTGCTGCTCTGTGGTAGGTATGTAAATTTAGGCATGTGGAATATTCATTGCTACAGTGATCAATTATTTTCTCTTAGTAGTATTATAGAATCTTACAGTAGCTGAAAATTCGCGATTATATAAAAAGCTTGTGATACAATTTTTTTGCATATAATTGCGCTTGTTTTTCGAGGTACTGTAGAGTGCAGTTGAAAATTGTTTAGTTTCTGGGGTTGAGGTAACAGGAATGGTGTCAATGAATTCATGCCCAAGCTAGAGCTATAGACAACCATAACATGTTGAACATTGAACCCAGATTTTCTGTGTTTATCCATGGGTTGAAGTTTCTTGAATTCTTAATGGGTTCTTGGTGTAGATGTCTATAGCTGTACATACATGTCTTTATCACGTCCTGCTCATCCTCCATGTGATGCAGTTCTACTATGGTTATAACACCATTTGTAAGATCACCTAGAGGGGATGGATGAATAGGTTGTTTTAAAATTTATCAGTGTAATACAACGGAATAATTAATTTTAACGCATTGATGTTCTTTACATACTACCTCGATAGTTTGTAGCAGAGCCTTAAATTTTGTGAGCTTGTTTCTATTTGTTGTTGTGATTAATTTCTAACCGTTCTAATAGCTCATAATAATGAAAAACAAATAAAGAAAACATGATTCATATTGGTTCAGACACTCGTTATCAACTGATAGTCGAGAACTTAGTCCAGTCTTTCATTGGTGATCAGTATTAGTCAATGTAAGAGGTGAGTTCACTATCTTCTTATTTTTATCTTACAAGATAACTCTTTTACAAGTTATCTAACTTGTCAGAGATGAAGAACCTAGATCTTGGCACATATCCTTCACTGGACTCTGCTACAGTTTCTGTTCTTCAGTGTAGACTAGTGAACCCTCTTTTTCATGTTCTTCTTCAATTTATCTCACTTGAACAGTTTTGAATTTAGATTGTTTTTGCACACATGTAAGTTCAATATCTCATGCAACCCCCCTTTTCTGTGCAAGCATGAACCTATAACTTGTGTACTTGCTTTGATGGTGACAGCTGGTCACATGTGAACCTTCATTGATGTTGACAGCTAATCTTTTTTAGATCCTCGTACTGCCACTCTGAATCTTAAATCTTCGATTTGATTGATTCTCAGACCTCTAACCCAACCTTAGCAACCATCTCTGCTGCTACTCAGTCTGTACTTAGTACCGTTGAGACCTTATCCGTAGTCAGTCACTGCTGCAACCTCATCTGCACCCAGATCTGATGCAATTCATGCATTGCTGTGTTAGTCCTCGTCTGCAAGTTCAATCCTAGATCCTGAAACATTTGCTTATCTTTTTTTACTCATGTATGTCTTAATTGTTTAGCTAAAATTCTCTATAATAATCTGCATCTTGTGGCTTACATAATGCTCTCCATCTGTGGTCGTCTGCTTTCAGCATCTGACATAGACTGTACATATCTACCTAATATCCAACCTAAAAGCACACTAACATCATGACTAATACTCCTAAGTTTTGTTCATCAATTTTTATACAACTGGAGGAATTGCACATTCCTATCATCATTCAATTTCTTACCAGATATATAGTACTGTTAGTAGGAAGGCATTGGCGTTATTTTTTATTCTCTATGTTGTGGTCATCAACTCAGTTTTAATATGTGCTTGTTTGTTGTATCTTGTACAACCTGTTCTTTTTGCCTTCGTAATATCATCCAGCAACCCAGGCCAGTTTCGTGTACCCGATGCAACTCAGACAGAATCGTCGAGTGTGAATGGTGTTGTGGTACAGGCTTCTTCATGCTTGGTGACAGCATGCTCTGCCAAGTCCCATCAAGAAGCACAACTTGTGTGATATGTTCTGGAAAGGTGAGTCCATATGTTTCATCAGGGACTAAGACATCTCATTTTGTAGCCTTTTTGGCGGGAGAAGGTTGTGAAACTTCTCATTTCTCAATTATTTACAGGGGTCAAGATGCTGCCCCGACTGTAAAGGGACTGGATTTCGGGCCAAGTGGTTGGAGGAACCAAAGATTCACAAGGAATAGCATATCAAATCTTGTTCGCCTTATACGACAGCTGCTGTTTGGGGGCTGTAATTAGTGACATCCAAAGTTTTGTATATGTTCTTCTGCATGAGTTGCAGCATTGTTCACAATTTTACTGTACAAAAGGTCATTTTCCGGTAATTATAATCTTGTGTTTTTTTCTCGCTTCTGTAGTTCGTAGAAGGTTTGTAGTGCACATATGTGGTTTCACTTTCCCTGCAATATTCTAGTAAAGCTTATGCAAGGAATTTACTTGAGAAGTTTAATATGGCAAATAGTAAGCCAGTTAGCATCTCAATCTAAGTGTGCAGCAAATTTGGAAGCGTTGACTGAGTTTCACTTGAAGACGGTAAAGCGTCCACTTTGTTACATAAGGGATACTCTTAACTATGGTTTGAGTTACGCTGCTTCAGAAATTTCAAACTAATGGTTATTGTGGAAGTGATTAGGGTGGTGATGATGTTGATCGGAAGGGCATCACGGGTGTATCTATTGTAAAAGGAAACCCATTGCGAGTGACTCTTTCAAAGGCGATACAACTTGGTGTTCTAAGAAGCAAACTGTTTTCAGTTGTTTCCTCAGTTTTCATATACACTGTCATTTGATCGTCCAATGCTTCTGTCCTACACATCATCGTAGACATAATAGTTAATTTACAGAGCCTTCCCTTAATCCCGGCATGCATATTAACTCTACTGATGCACTTTCCATCTCTGTTAAAAGATAGCAGGTGGAAAAGGAATGATAAGATACTGAAGAACACCTTACTTGCTTTGTCTGTAATACTGAGATTAGAAAAAAAAAAAAACTGCATAATTTTTCGTGTTCAAGCTGGAGAAATGCCCGGGATATGCGACATTCAGGGAATGGAATTCGCCTAACTTTTTGCCCAACTTTTTTCCACCTGTGCGGTTTGATTCCGCACGAATTAGTTAGTCTAACTCTCAATCAAAATCACGTTTTGATCATTGAACGTATGCACGCACACCACAATATACGTGTTTACAAGAATTCTTCCCAACCTTTATTATAAACCTGATTACAACAAAGGAGTGTTCAGCCCGAGCATGCACCTCTCTTCACGAACAATGTTGTGATGTACGTCTCAAACAGGCTATATATATAGACAACGCTAAGAGATTTACATCATAAAGATATCCCACAAAAAATATCATCAAAACAGATTTACAACCAATAATCATATCTTTAGCCCACCATATCTTTTGCCAAGCATATCCACACGATATCTTGCCAAACATATCCACACGATATCTTCTTATTTTTGCTTATCTTCTTGATCCTTATCTTTCATAAATATTCTCGCAAGATTCATTTTCAGCATTGTCAATTAATCCACCCCAATTGATTGGGTGTTTCCATCTTAGCATTCGTACAACGCCCCTCCAAAATGCCATCCTTAGTTTGGACTTCGAATTTAGCAACCCCGACTCAAGATTTTCTTCGCAACTATCCCAACCCACATTTCGTCTTTGGCTACCATCAAACCAAGGGTTCGTCCATCATTCCAATGCCCAAGAAAACTCACAAGTTTCGCACTTAGGAGTAGTAGCCATGATATTGTTAGTGTGCTTAGACTAGAAATCAAGTAAGTAGTTACAATCTAGGGCTGATACTGGAGAGCGGTCGACTGCAGATGAGGAGCAGCTAAGGATTTAGGCTAAGCAGATAAGACATGCATTGGCAACAAAAGACCTACAAATGTTTCAGGATTTAGAACCAACACAGAACGCATGAAGTGCAACAGATCTAGATACAGACGAGGTCTCAAAGTACAGAATGCAGACTAAGGTGCAGTAGAGATGGTTGCTGGTGGTTGGTCAAAAGTCTGAAGACAGTCAAAATGAAGATTTTGGGTACAGATGATGATAGTATAAGAATCTGAGATAGGTGAGCTGAATCGAGAAGAACACTGAAGAAGGTTCACTAGTTTGTAGTGAAGAACATAATTGATAGCAGAGTCCAGCTGATTGGATCTTTGCAAAGATCTGGGTTCTTCATCTTTTGTACAAATTAGTTGTCAACATCAGTTGGGGCACACATGTAATAAGATGTCACATCAGATACTGTACAAAGTCACGGGTTCATTTCCTTAGCCTATAAAAGGGGATCGTTGAAACTCAAAGAGTAAGGCTGTTGAACGAGCGATTGAAAGAAAAGCATGAAAAGCAATCAGAAATTCAAAAATTACTCAAGTGAGCTGAATCGAGAAGAACGCTGAAGAGGGTTCACTAATTTGCAGTGAACAATCTACGTTCTTCATCTTTTGTACAAGTTAGCTAACTTGCAAAAAGAGGTTATCTTGTAAGCCACAAACAAGAAGATAGTGAACTCACCTCTTGGCTTGACTAAATTGGTCATCAAGGGAAGACTAGACTAAGTTCTCGATTATCAATTGATAATGAGTGTCTGAACCAGTATAAATATTGTGTTCTTTACTTGCTTTCATTTTAGATCTGTTAGAAAGTGATCATCACAGCCATACAGAGACAAATTATAAAGTTTGAAGTCTCTGTTGTAGACCACTGAGTCTCTACTGTAGACTATTCAAGTGGTCTGTATAGAACAATTAACTTCAGTGTTTATTGCCGACTATTCAAGTAGTCTGCATAGAACAGTTAACTGCAAAGAAGTTTAATCCACTGCATAATCTCAAATAATTTTTGAATCAACCTATTCACCCCCTGTAGGTTGAATCTTGGACCTAACAGAGTTGTTTATACGAAACCGCTCAATTATCTTCTTGACATTAGACTCGTGAGACAAGCCTAGAAATTTCTTTGAGCAATCCCTCACAGCCTTCACGTCTAGCATACAACTAGCCTCCCCCATGTTATTTATCTCAAAAGTCGATCCATATCATTGTCGATCAAAAGTATGTCATCTACAAAGCAAGTATAAGAACTTTATCATTCGACCTTTTTATATAGCAAGAATGGTCCTCATTGACCATATCCTTCATGAGGTAGACACAATGATCTTCCTCGATCATGTCGAAACCAATGGATATAATAAATTGATGGAATCTCAAATTCTATTGTGTCGAAGATTATTTAAGACCATATATGAAACGATTTAAGTTGCAAACTTTGCTCTCTTGGCCCTTGACTTCAAAACCCTCTGGTTGAGTCATATAGATCTCTTCCTCAAGTTTTCTATTTAAGAACACAGTCTTAACATCTATTTGCTAAAGTTCATAATTCTACTGGGCCACATCCGAAAGGATAAGTCATTGAGATACGAATCTCACTATTGGAGAAAAGGTTTCCCACTAATCTATCCCTTTCATTTGGGTATAGCCTTTACAACTAATGCACTTTATACTTGTCAATCGATCCGTCAGCCTTGCATTTGACTTTTAGAACCCACTTGCTTCCAATGGCCTTATGCTTAGATAGGAGATCAACTAAGTCCCAGACCTTATTCTCTACCATAGAGGCTAATTCTTCTTGTATGGCAGCATTTCATTTGTTGATTTCACTTGAAGAGAGTGCATCCCAAATAAAAGTAGACTCATCTTCATAAAAAACAACGTGAGCACACATAAGAGCTTCAATCCCCTCAATCTCAAATAGACGACAAGGAACCTTTCCACGTGCACATTTTCTCACTTGAGTCTCACTAGAACTTGGTATACCATCATCAAGAGGCACACTCCCCACTATTCATTGTGCTTCCACTTAGTTGTGAAATATCTCTACTATCCTTAACGACCTTAGGATGATAAACTAATTCCCCTCCTTCGCTTGGGGATGGTAAAGTAGTCTTACTTTTCTCTCTCTCATAGAGGTCATAAACTCTTTTGAGTGTCTCTTAAAGAACAAAACTCTTTCTCAAGGAAGTCAATAACCCGAGATTCAATCTCAGTCATACCTCCATCATCTCAATGCTTACCATACATCACATACCTTTTCGAGATATTGGAATATCTTATAAAGAAAACCTTTCTAGCCTTAGGACCCAATTTTATAAACTTATGGGAAACATTATGAACATATCCTGCAATACCTCAAGGACGCAAGTGATTGAGATTAGGTTTATGTCCAATCCATAACTCATATGGAGTGGAAAAAACCGATTGAGAAGGCACTCTATTAAAGACGTAGGCAGTAGTTAACAAGGCATCCTCCTAGAAAGATATTGGGAGGTTAGCTTACGTCATCATCGAGAGAACCATATCAAATAAGGTTCTATTACTTCTTTTCGCTACATAGTAAGCTGCCTAACAATTGACTTTTTCTCAACTGGAATGTCAAATACTCGCGTCTACGATAGGTTCTTTTCTTTCTGATTCTCAATCTCAACCAAGAAATGTTTGAAACAATCGAAATTCTCATGATGGTGAGCTAACAGATACACATAACCGAAGTGTGTATAGTCATCAATAAATATGAGAAAATATGTAGCACCATTACGTGCTTTGACACTCATAGGACCATAAATGTTCGATTAGACTAACTCAAGTGGCTGAGTAGCTCTTATAGCCTTACAAAAAAGGCTTCGTGCATGTTCAATCCATAAACATTGGAATGAAAAATTAAACAAAATAGTCAAGAGTCTTAGACATATTCTAAACTCAATAAGTAATAAAGTTCATAAAAGAGAAAAACTTCATAAATATGTGCTTCTCCACAAATGATGTCGTTTATTCATCGAGCAGATCGTCATCATCCAAGTCCATATCTAGTTTTTCAGCTCCTCCATTCTCATCTATATCTGTGAGTGCCAAACATGACTTTCATATATATATATATATAATGCATCACAATCAGGAGTTTTTAGTTCAAAATTAATTTGAGAACTTAGAACTTAAAACTTGACAAGTAAATGGAATAAAAATAAGTACGATCAGTCTAGAAAGTCATTAGACTGACTTCTAACAGTTTCAAATGAAACCGTTCAATGTTGGAATGTCGAATCCTTTAGCACTTCATGACAACTATGGCATTTTATCATTTCATCAAATGTGGAATGAAATAATAAACCTATAATAGGTACTTGACTTCATCAAGTGTGGAATAATATCATAAGCTCAAGTATCGTAGATACATATCAGATAATCCTTAATTCAATGTGGAATATACCGTACTCATAAGTTGATTGATGTAAGAAACTTACATTGTTATCAAATGTGGAATGACAAAGTAGCATTTTCATCAAAACCCATCATGTCAGAAATATCATAGACAAGTAGATCATCCTCGAATACTTATTAGCTAGATTTTAATTAGGACTAAATCAAAATAAATTGGGTTGGTCAAGACCATTAAAATGCACATAGTCTTTAACAAAAGAAAATGAGACTAGATCAAAAATTAAATGACCTTCAACCCTATTTTCCCTATTATTTTGTGTGTCCGATCAACTGGTAACCCTTTGGTTCTGCCAAATTATCCTTGGACTTAATATAAATCAAAGTGACAATCTCGTAATCTATAAGATAATTAAGCATCGCTTTGCGTAGTCTAATATATCTCCTCTTTTCATTAAAAAGGAAATTGTTGACTATTTTCAATGATCCATTGTTATCACAAAATAGCAGAATTGAACTTATTTTGAATTTTTATAATGGAATATCTGTGATTAGTTATTTTATCTACTCTGCTTCATTGACTAGCGAGGCTAGAGCATAAAGTTCTGACTTCATAGATGATAAAACTATGCACGATTGTCTTTTAGATTTCCATGCTACAACGGTACCTGCTAGAGTGATAACATATCCACTAGTCGACCCTACTGTTATCTAATTTTGAGCGTCAAGATACATAAGAGAAACCTTCAATAACTGGAGGTTGGCCTTTATAGAATAGGATCATATTTTGATTGCCTTTGAGATATCTCATAATTCTTGAAAGAGCTTTCCATTGTTCTTTCCTAGGACTACTAGTAAACCAACTCAATCTGCTAATGACATAGGCAATGTCTGGTGTGGTACAAGCCATTACATACATAAGGCTACCAATCAGTTTAGAATATTCTAATTGATTTACAGTTGGTCCTTTATTAGGTCTCAACTTTATATTTTGGCCAAATGGTGTCTTAGCTGAAGTGTAATTATCCTAACCCTATTCGGAAATTAATTTGGTTAAGTAGTGAGTTTGACTAAGAGATATGCTTCCTTGTCCATCTAAACTCGCCTTCAAACCTAGAATTATGCCAACAAACACCTAAATCTTTCATGTTGAATTGTTTAGATAAGGTTTCTTTGATTTCCTTCACAATAGAAAGATCAGAACCTAATATCAACATATCATCTACATATAAGCACACAATAGCTACCTTATTAAACATAAACTTAAAATAAAGGCATTTATCAGAATTATTTGAAATAAATCCGAATTTTTATGGTCTTGTCAAATTTATGGTGCCAAATTTTAGGAGTTTGTTTTATAACATATAAAGATTTGACTAATTTGTAAACCTTATTTACATGTCCCTTCATAACAAACCCTTCAGGTTACTTCTTGTAGATTTCCTCAATTAGATCTCCATTTGGTGTACTACTTGACACTCTATAAATGATAAAGTAAGAACAATTCTTATTGTCGGAAGATGACAAACGAGTGAATAAACATTAAAATATTCCATTTCGCTCTATTGATTATAGCCTTTTGTTACTAAACATGCTTTATGTTTGATTTTGGTTTCTTCAAGATTAAGTTTCTTCTTGAATATCCATTTATAACCAACTGGCTTAGCCTCTTTGGCAGGTCAACTAGTCTCCAAGTTCAGTTTTGTATTATGGAGCTCATTTCATCTTCTATAGCTTCCTTCCAAAGTAAAGAGTCCCTTGATTTCATAGCATGGATATAAGTCAATGGTTCATCTTCTATTTGATAGATTAGAAATTCATCTCCAAAATACGTGGGAACTCTATTTCTATTAGATAATCTTTTAGATTCAAAAGTCCGTTGAAGTGGTAGGGTTAGAGGCAAATATTTTAGTTTCATCCATAGGTTCTATGACTGTGCCATTTTCGGGTAAGTATATCCCTCATCTTTGATAAATTTGTTCTCAAAGAAAACTATATCTTTGGACTCTTATCAATTCATTTGTAGATATCTCCAGAAACTTATCTTGACACTATTCTCTATACTTCCTAGATAAACACAAGTGTTGGTTCTAGTTTCCACTTTAGATCTCTAAGAGCATTTTCAAAAAGGTTCCCCACCCCACACTTTATCCTCACATTTAAGGATTTTGGAAAAAAAATAACCTCCCAATGGTTTTTTTATATTTATCCTTATCCTTAGGCCACTCTTTATCCCTCTCTTGGTTCTCTATAACTGGGGAACATACTAGGCATTTCACCGTCAGTTCGGAATTACTTGAAAAAATAAATAGAGAAACGAAATATAAAGAAAAAAAATACAAAACATGGTTGGACTTGGATCTGTACGAGCATGGGGGAGACAAATGACGGGGGAAAACAAGCCGACACAAACGTGTGAAAACAACAATATGAACAACAGAAAACAATGAGAACCTCTTGGACTTTCCCTGCTTTTCACTTCACCTAATACTACTGGTCTTTTCTTCTCTCCTCCTTTGAAAACAACAACGTTAGCGGGAAACGCTCTCATTATCTTCTTGGAAAACATCTCTTACAGAAAGTCTCCCTAGCTCTCTATACACACTCACCTCATATCTTTGTCTCGAATATATATGATCTTGATCGTTCGTCGTGTTGAACGCCTGAAACCAGAGGGCGATTGTTAGAGACAAGCTGATCAAGTTTTGATCCAGCGGTGCCATGGAAGAGGAGGAGGAGACAGAAGAAATGTAGGTTGGGTTTAGGATAGATGTTGTCGCGCGGAGCTGATCGAAGAGATCATTGCATTGTGGCGTACATGGGATCAGCCAGGCAAATTTAGTTTGTTTCGAGTTTTTCTATTTGTATTGCTTATTCTTCATTAATTGATCTTATCCTGGTGATTCAGTTTGTGAATGCTAATTGTTAAGTAGTCAAGCGAACAAAAAAGGCGTTCTTTATAACAAAAAAAGTGACGTGTTATCCTTTGTCACACACTTTTTTTTTTCCATCTGCATTTCATCTCCACTTCCAAATGCACATCAACCATGGCGGTGGTTATGCATCTCCAGATCCCACCTTCCTCTCCTGCTACACAATTGCGCTTATAGATATCTGCAATTCAAATTCTAAATATCAGTAATCCCCACAAAATGTTTTCTTGGATGATGATATTCTAGAGTTTTCACTTTTCAATTGAAAGTGATTTTTACGTCTATATGTTTGAACTCACAAATTTAGATTCCCAAACGTCATAAACAATTTGAAAAATAAATTTGTTTTGTTATTGAATCGGTTGATGTTAACCAAAACCTTGTATCATGCAATTTAAAAGTTGAGATTTGTTAAATGATTTTTTATTTTTTTGTTCCTTAGTTTTCTGGGGAAATAGGGAAAACCGCTGGACAACTTGAACAAAAAGGCAAATCTTTTTTTTTTTTTTTTCAAAGAGAAATCCCAAGGATTTTCCTTGGTCAACCGATTAGTTCGTAAATCCGAAAGACTCTTTTAATCAATCTTCGCTGACGTGTTCACCATCACAAAGTAGTTCGGCACTCTGCGAATTTTGATCCCTTGACCTCTCCCCACATTAGAGAAGTTAGACTGAGTCGCTTATTATGTGGGATGGGGTGATCCAAAAAACAAAAAAACAAAAAAAACAAATCTTTAAATATTGTAGCATTTTAAAATAAGGGATTAGGAACTGTTGCGAATGCTCTTAGGATCAGGAATCCTTACATAAACGATATATCCCTATGTCTTAAGATTATCTAGGTTTGGAGGTATTTTGTGCCACTTCCATATGGAGTAGTGTCCAAATTAGAGTGCGACAATTTATTTAATATGTGATTTGCAGTTACAACTGAATCCGCACAGAAATAAGATGGCATGTTGGCGGTCAATAACACAGAATTTAGAATTTCGGTGAGAGTCTGATTCTTATGTTCACCTATGCCATTTACATGCAGAAAAATCCTTGAATTTAGTATATTTCTATTCTCCATCATCACTTCTCAATCTTTTAATCTTTAAGTTAGGTTTGTTTTCCACTCGGTTCTTAAAAATTTTAAATTTCTCGAAGACTTCATCTTGGATTTCAACAGATAAGTAGGACAAAATTTAGAGAAGTCGTCTGTAAAAGTAATTAGAAACTTTTGACCAGCACTAGTTTCAAAGTTTTTGAAATTGCATATGTCATAGTGAACTAATTATAGAAGTTATGTCGTTGTAGAAACTATATGAAAAGGTTTCTAGCTAGCTTTGTTTGATCACACACTTCATATCTGTTCAATTTAGCAGATAATTCTAGAGGAATGTTTAGATTTTTAGCTAGTGTAACGATCTTTTTATAATTCACATGTCTTAACCTACGATGTAGCATCATAGGATAAATTAATTTTTGAACTTGTTAGAATCTAGAATGAATATGTACATGCAATTTTCTAAGTAAGCAAGACCAAAATAATCAGAATTTACTCAAGAGTTACGCTATTATCATTAAAGGAAACATTCATACCAAGTTCACACATGGGATTAAAAGATATTAAATTCTTTTCAATAGTAGGAACTACTTTGACATCTTTGAGAGTAAGTGTGTTACCTGAAGATAAAAAGTGAGCTGTTTCAATTTGTGTGATTTCAGTTGTAACTCCATTAGAAACTGTGATGCTTCTTTTGACATCCTTAACATCCTTGAGGTGTTTCTTGTTACGACAGACGTGAGATATAGCACCAACATCAAGCCACCAATTAGAAGACTTATCGACAACTAATGGAGTAACCATAGCAACAAAGTGCTTCAACAATCATATTGACGTCTTTCCTTGTGTTGTTGGCTTTCACTAGAAGCTTACATTCTTTCTTCGCATGACCCCATTTACCACAATTCCGATACTTTCTTTTTCTACGTTAATTGATCTTTTTATTTTCTCCAAATTTCTTGATCTCATCTCTTCTATGTGAGATTTGACTGGAAGCTTCAGCCTATTAGTTTCATTGGACTTCTTAAGAGCAATAACAACATTGACATTTGATGTCGGCTTGTTTTCTACTACTTTTCTTTCCCTTCATTTATGCTCTTCTTTAATGCAGATAAAGCATTTGAGCTCATCTGACTCAGGTAGGATTTGGTCGATTATTGCTTAGATGTAGAAACTACCAAAGAAATTACCTTCCTTCGTGTTTCTCCTGGTGATATCTCGTTGCTCAAGAACTTCGGTTTCGATCTCCAACAACTGGTCTAATTCTCTGATCGAATTCGATCCTTCGAATTAGAGACAAAAAATCAGATCTTTGGTGCCGATTACTCAGATATGAGCAACTCCCAATAAAATTCGATCCGAGCCCAAGTTGAAAGGCTTGAATGTGAACAATTTGAGACCCAAACACTAAGTTTTTTTAAAAAGAAAATCCCGAACGATTTTTTTTATGAACCGAATAACCCGTAAGTCGCTGATGGGATCGCCCGTAGTTTTTTAATCTCTTGACTTTTTCTTTTCTGGGTATGATTCCCCTACCCAAACTCTAAGTTGCTTGCTTGATGATGATAGAAAATTACCAGATGACCCGAAGGCAACAAATTCTTTATGCTTAAAAATTGGTTAGTTTGTGGTTTTAAGTGGTATGCTCGTTTAAAACATAACATCCGGATTATGAATTTATGAAATGAATAGGTTATTGTTGAAGGGATGTATATAT
This sequence comes from Drosera capensis, assembly GCA_001925005.1. NCBI lineage: Eukaryota > Viridiplantae > Streptophyta > Magnoliopsida > Caryophyllales > Droseraceae > Drosera > Drosera capensis. The sequence continues at coordinate 100,514 of LIEC01011872.1, forward strand.
AACATACATGAAAAATACCTAGATCGAATATTTACTAATTTCAAAAGATAATATACAACCAAGATCTCATATAATATCATATATGTAACATTATTATTTAAGGATGTAGGATTAATAACGGATGATATTATTCTAAACGTAATATCCTAATTATTATTAGGATATTTATAGCGATATAATATCCTTAACAGAAACCTTAGTAACTCTCGTACATTTCAATAAAATTTCAGTATTATTATGAAAAATAATGACGAATAACTTTCGCCAGATGTAGTGGTAAGGCACTTGTCGTTTCAACATAATAGAATGAAGGTCAATGGTGGCTATATATGGGCTTCCATGATAGCAGCACTAGTTTCAAAATCCTTTTCCTAAAACTTTATCTCGAGGGTGCCCTCTTACACCAAGATTGAGCAGTTGATCATATGATGAGAGTTGTCCCCAGTTGCAAAATCATTTTCTTTGTAGTTGTTTGTTTGCTATTTGAGATTATTGGGCAAAAGTGAGGTATCACGTAGGGGTCACATGAATCCTCTTTTTCATTCAACATATCGTCTCATTTTGCTTGCAACTATTTGAATCGATACGATTTATTATATGTGTGTAGAATTGTTTGGATTTCGATCAAAACAAATATTTTTTTAATGATAATGAAGTTCATTGTATCGGTTAATAAAATAGATAGTAAAATATATTATACCAAATAATAATTATTTTGATATTTTTATGTCAAAAGTTAACAAAAAAATATATTTTGAAATATAACTTGATATTGTTGTAACTAAATCGGAATAACTAAAAAGAAAAATGATCTAAGTTTATTGGGACGTAGGGCATATTATATTGAACAAGGGACAAGGGACAAGATGAATAGGTTAACCGCAAAAATAAAAAATATAGGTAACCTTATGTAAAAAGTTAGGGATAACTTCTTTGTAAATAAGTTTTAAAAATAAAATTTATCGATAATTTACACTATTTTAAATCATGAATTTATGGGATTTTACAAGGCGACTAACAATACACATATATACCAAGAACTACAGGTTACATTTAATCACCTACAGTTACATGCCAACATCAGGAGTTCACATTGCATCGAACTTTAGTGAACAAAGAGAAATATCACAGTCAACTAACAGCACAAAAACAATAGATGCTTCACTTTTTCAATTTTTCAAGGAATACTTTTCATCCTTCAAATAGGTCGAATATTTATGTTGGAGAATGATAATCGTGATCAAAGCTTTCTTCGACACACTAACCGGGCATGGGATACATTATTATTAATAAGACTGCTTAGGTCTTGTCATCTCATTGTAATATCTCGAACATAACTTCATCAGTGTCACAGAACCCTAAAACACCTTACCCCTCAAAACAGCCTATTTCGAACTCAAAAATCCAAAAAAAATAAAATAATGCACTATTCAAATTAGGGTTTTCCATCCTACCTAACTTGAAGAGCTGCTGATTGGTTCAATGCAAGCTGCTAAGGATGTGCTGTAAGTGAGCCGAACTGATTCGCGAATCCGTGTTTGTTCTGTTCAGCTCGTGATCTATTTTTGAGGTGATTTATTTTCTTTTGTTTTTTTTTTTGTGGGTTTGAAAAACATAAACAATACCAAAAACATTACCCTTTTTAAGTTAAAAACAATAGAAATTTTACCAACAAGGCATTGATTTTAAGTTTAAAAATCAACAATGACAAATAAATCTACTCCTCGAAAATTATAAACGACAATTCTACATTTGTTCTTATTTCGTTTGATTTTTTGAATGATTAGTTGTCTTTCCTATTCAATTGAAGTCTTTTACTTTTGATAGATGACTAAGATAAATAAGATAACGGGGTATGATCAATTAATAAATATTTTATATTTTGATGGCTAATAGATAATCTCTTTAAAAATAAAGAGATAAATTAAAAACAAATGTATACATGTGTTTCATTGAACGTTCGTACAAATTTTACAAGCGATAAAAAAATAGCGATAGTAAAGTACTCATTGTCAGGATTATAAATTTTAACATAAGAATGCTAAATTTAATAAATCGATTGAACTGTTGATGGAGCGATAATTAAATGTACTATAATTTAATTATCAAAAAATGATTTTGACGAATTGCGATTACATAACGATAATTTATTGGGATAATTGAAAGATATTCATTATCAAATATTACATAATGGTATTAAAATTATCCCCAATTAAAAATATGTGGGTTGCAATAATCAATATTTTCTTCCCCCTGATTTAATTGTTTTCCCCTCTATGATCACACCCTCTTCTCTATAATCTCCCTTCTCACATCACCACCACTTCCACTTCTCTCCCTCCCCATCGCCCACCTGCTATCTCCGTCGGATGCCAGCGACCACCATCTCCTCACCGGCCAACAGCTCCGACGACCACTAGTGTTAGCCGTAACTTTGACATGGAGAAAAAGCAAAAACACGTCACACAGTAACATCCCCGCATTGTTCATCTACCATCGGCCAAAACATATTTGCACTGTTAGAATTCCATGTTTTTTACAAACAACGTGTTTTATGTTTGTTAGGCAAAGCATTGAATTTGTTTCCCTTTAAATAGGTTGGAGTTGTAAACATAAAGATGTATCTCGGCAATAACACGAAAATCAGAAAAGGGAGTCTTCCCACCACTCTTGCCTCCGTGTCTCACCACACCATCGATTGATCCAAGCCAACAATTGATATCAAAGATAGGCGTGGTGTGTGCAGAGCGCAGGAGATATCGACCGAGGTGGCTGCCAGAAGTAGGCGCAGCCAAGACCTTAGCCAGGACCTTACTGGTGACCAGATCTGGTCACCCTAGCCCATCGACGAGCCTCAGCCACCATCCCAGATCCTTGGTGCCACATATTTGGTTGAAGAGACACCCAGAAATCCATCGCGTCTTGCCTACCAAAGCCTCGCTATGCGGCCGACGAAAGCACCAAATCCGCACAACCCTGACACCGCCAGGGGCAAATCGAACCCCGATCTCGTCGCTGGTCACGCCACTGCTAGTGATAATCGGACCGATCCACCTCCTTCATCATAATCGTTCGCCCTCCTCTTCCTTCGCCGTCAGAAAAGAATTCCCCATCAACGACGAGACCAAGCCCTTCAACGACATCGTCATCTACGACAACGAAGAGATCTAATCGGGAAGGCGCCCTCAGAATGACGAAGGCTATAGTGGCAGGAATAAGGTGAAAAGGGGAGAAAAGAAGAATAGAGGCTTAAAGAGGGATTGAAAGTGGTGAAAGAAAGGAAGATACTGGGTAGGCTTGAGTGGGAGAAATTTAGGGAAAGTGAAGAGAGTGTTCGGTTTGTTGTTGTGACAGGACAAGGAAAAAATAGAGTGAAGGAAATTAGTGGCATGAACGTGAAAGAAAAAAAGGAGTACACTCGGTGAAGGATAAAAAAAATATTGGGATATTTTTTGTATGTGTTGTATACGCGTAACAAAAAAAAAAAAAAAACAATTATTGTATACGCATGGAAAAAAGGTAAGCAAACAAAAGTTTTTTTCGAAGTACAGCAGGAAGCGGCAGAACGACAAGAGGGAATACACAGACGCTACCCCGGACGAGTCAGCGTTATTCTTTTTCATGTCTCAGGAGAAGACACGAGTTAAGCAGCAAGACGTCATATATCTCAAAGAAGAAAAGGTGGTGAAGGTGTTTCACCATGGCAAGGAGAAGACATCAACTAAGGATATTTGGTACCTAGACAATGGTATCAGCAATCAAATGACGGGACGGTGAGAAATGTTCCAAGAACTTAATGAAAAGATCATTGGGGAGGTGATGCTTGGCGATGGTAATATCGTTCAAGTCATGGGCAAAGGAACGGTCGGGTTCCAGTGCAAGATTGGAGATCAGTGTATCCTCCATGAGGTATACTACATCCCTAAACTTTGCACTAATATCATCAGCCTTGGACAGATGACAGAGAATGAGAACAAGGTAAATATGATGGGAGATGCTATAAAGATATATGACAATGACAAGTCTGTCTCCTAGCAAGCTTTGAAAAACCGAAAGGTGTGGCAGTGTCTACGTCACCCGTGACAGGAGTAGCAAAAGCAGAGTCAGTCGTTGCTGCAGGTCATTCGCCGCCAACGACAAAAGAGGCAAGTCCATCTACATCGACTTTGCGTATATTCTTACAAGTTCCAGGTTCCCCCAACACCAACAGTGACGAAGTCTGGCGACGACGATGACGAGATCATAGAAAAGCAAGGACGCACAGACAGTGCAAAGGAAATGATAGCCGTCACATCGAATCAAGCACTATTCTCAATACACAAGATAATGTGGATATGGAACGCAAGAAGCCCGGTGCCCTCGAAAGGGAAAAAATTGGTCAATGCTAAAGATGACATCTCGTGCAATAGGGATGAGGTTAGAAACCTCATTGGGAGCAAGGGATCTGGTGGTGATAAGAAGGAACCCGAGGGCAAATCGGAGAAGAAGCCTGATGAGGAAAAAAGCCTCGTGATCTGGAGCCATGTCAAGATTAGGAAGGGAGTATGATAGCCGTAACCTTGACATGGAGAAAAATCAAAAACACGCCACATAGTAACACCCCTGCACTGTTCATCTTCCACCGGCCAAAACACATTTGCACTATTAGAATTCCACGTTTTTGTATAAAAAAACGTGTTTTGTGTTTGTTAGGCAAAGCATTGAATTTGTTTCCCTTTAAATAGCTTGGAGTTGTAAGCATAAATATGTACCTCAGTAATAATAAAAAAATCAGAAAAGGGAGTCTTCCCTTCACTCCGTGTCTCACCACACCATCGTTATAGAGACCTGTTTAGCATCCCGCATGCTGAATCTCTCCAAGACCTTCTCAATACACCTTTTCTGCATTAACCACTAATTCTTTGCTTCCCTATCTGTTAGGAATGTGCAATCCCTTCAGTGTATAAAAATTGAATAACAAAACTTTACAGTAGGACAAGCTTGTGGTTAGTTGTTTAGGTTGAGAACTAGGATAGTGAGTTGTAGTGTAGGGAAGCATGCAACAAAGTAGCAGACTACAGTTGAAAGGCCAATGTAGACCACTTGGATACTAACTACTACAAAAGGTTATGGGCAAACAAATAGGATAAAAATGGAGAGCAAAAGATCATAAATGTTTCAGGATCTAGGATCGAAGCCTTAAGATCAAACTCATATGACAATGGAGTAGACTAGGTATAGCAGGGCTGATTTGTATCAGAGGAAAAAGCAAAACAGATAGGAAATGCTTCAGAGATGATTGGTGAATGGACATGGTTCTGAGTAACGGTCATATCGAAGATTCGAGGTTTGAAAATCTTTACGAAGTTGATAGTTTTTGTGGGGAGGCTTGTAAATATCTTTGAGGATTTGCACAGGGAACAAACAGAAAACTGTCAATGTCTAAACACACACTTCACGAAGCATGCCTCCACCACTGCCACTAGAATAGAAGCTTCTTTGACTCTTCTCAAGAATTTTATTGGAGAAATACATCTACAGAAATAGAAAGGCAGCAATTTCAATCGCAGTTCATTACCAACACAATTATTAAGCAAGTTGCACATCTGACGGAGCATTTAGAGAGACAAATGACCACATAGGCTGATGACATTGCCATGCTCTAATATCTGATGAAGAAGAACCAAACGAGACAAAAACAGAACTCCATCACATCAAGTCTAAGATCAACGATTTGAGTCAACACTTAATAGGTAGCACTTTCTTCCCTTTCATTGATGCTAACAAACAGGAGAAGGGTCTATAATAGTAACTGCAAAGATTGAGGAAACCATTCCATTCTTCTTTAGACTCACAAAGGCAATCATGAGAATTACTGAACAAAAGTATAGTCCACACTCATCTAGAGGATGATGCCATGAAAAGGATTGAGTAGAGCATCAAAAGTAGTTTTTATCTCTTCAATCAAGCCTTGGAGTAAACAATCAGTAGAGGGGCACAATCAAGCTCATCAGGAGGGTCACAGCGGACTACAATACAGACTAATTCAAAGAGGAGGAGAGATTATGATGACCCAACTGCTCCAAAGAGATAAAAACAGTAAAACAAGTGAGCCTATTTGTATGTCTCAAATTTTTGTGTATGTATTTTTCTTTTGGTGTATATGAAAGAAATGATGGATATCTTCTTACATTTTGGATAGAGTTTTCTATCATCAATTTAGAGGGAGATTGTTGAGTCAAACCCATGTATAAACATTAAGGGATATGCAAACTCTATTATTAGAATGTTCAAGTATACATCAAGGTTGAGACTAGTCTGTTTGAAAAGTGAGTCTACAATGGGTACGCAGTAAGACTGATTTAAAAAGGAATACAACAAGGTTGGTTCAGGAAGGAGCACAGTATGACTGATTCAGAAAGGGATGTAGTAAGATTGACAGTATTGAGATCATGAATAAAGGGACAGTAAGGCTTGGACATTTCGACTTCTGTAGTAAGGAATGATGTATCTTGGATTGCTGTTGTGTGAAAAGGGTTGTTGCAGCAAGGTTGAAGGATAGTAAGGCTGAGTTCAATAGAAGGATCCAGATGAAGTCAAGGTTCATGTGCTGCCTTTTGTACTATGTCAATGTCTTTTCCTGCATCAAAAACCATAGGCCACGTGTATATGAATATGGTTCCAGGGTGACACGAAAGTGATGTTTCATAAAAAGAACGACCTCGACAATGGCTAGAAACTTGAAAATTTCTATAAATTCAAAGATAATGACAAAGGTTTCACAACGTTTGAATTTTTAAATCTTCTTTCCTCCGAAAGAAAGATAAGTGCAGTGAGGCTTCAAGTGAACTGTGTGAGAAGTTGATAGTTGAAGATCTGAGGCACTTATTTAAAAACAAGATTTGAAACAAGTGTTAGTGTTAGACAAACGATTCCAAGAGGCTGTTTCGAGTTCTGTTGAGGAGAAGAAAAGATCTTGTAATTGGTTTGTATTGTCATTTACTTACTATAAGGTGACAGGTTGATTGTGAGCTTAAAAAAATCGCACGTAGTACTATCATCTTGATATATCACATTGATAGTCAAGGAAAGACTGTAGTAAGGAATATATATGTATTTTAGTTATATACTCTCACTAGTATAAAAACTTTTTGTGTGCTTACATTATTGCTTTCATCATCCTTAAATCTACTGCTAATCTACTTCTACCAACAATAAACTAAAAGGAACTAAGTTGAAACAACCTTACTGCCTAACTGACCTTTGTAAGTGTGACAGTATTGCTTCGAAAAGGAGACTATTCATTCCTCCCCCGCTCCTCTAGTCTCACAGCAAGTGATATTGGGACTTTTAAACCCTTGTAGTAATTTGTATTTAGATAATTCACATTGACTCTCCAACTATTATCTACTTCTCTGTTGCATGCTTCCCTAAACTTCAACTCACTAACCTATTTCTCAAATTAAGCAACAAATCATAAAATGTCATATTTCAAAATTTTGTTCATCGACTTCGATACATCTAAAGGGATTACATATTCCTAATATAATACATACAAGTCCTCAACATGGTTTTTGAATACAATTATTTAATTTTTAAAACCATTTTATAATAATTATATCTAATTTTATAATCATTTCAATTCTATTCACACTTTGGATAAGCTTTTATTGAATTACAATATATAACTATTCATTTATTATAGAAAAATAACAACAAATAATTTTCAATATTATCATAAGTAATTTTTACCTTCTCTAAACCTAAATAATCAGTATTTCTTTTTTCGATGAAAAAAAGATAAAGAAAAAATGATCGTCAGGCAATGTAATTCAATGTTAGAAAAAAGAGTGAGACTAAACAAATGAATTTTACTTAATTTTCGAGCGAAGTAGTTGCATTATAAGATTATCTTGGTTTATATATTAACGCATTCAAGTGACAATAAGTTCAATTATGGGTTGTTGTTGTTGTTTTATTTTTTTTCCTTAACATGTATCACATCAATGAAATATTAGGTCAAGAAAAATAAAGTTTCATTATAAATAAAATAGATTAAATCTTTCATTATAAATATGATGCGTTATTAATTTGGTAACAAAACAAACCAAAATTTTGATATCAAGAAGTACAAATCTTTCTTTATATATAGACTTATGAAATAAGTTCATTGTTAGTGATACAACTAGAAAAGACCAAATATTTGAATTTTACTTACACTTAAAGTAAAGTAATTTCATCGTATAATTATCTTAGTTAGTTTACTAACATATTAAAATGAAAAATACGATAAATGATGAGTTGTTATATATATATGTGTGTGTGCACGCACGTGCGCGCATCAATAGAAAATATGCAGGAGAAAATGAAACATCATTGCAAATCAAATATATTAACAAATGAAAGAAAAAATGGAAATGAAAGAAAAAATGGAACGTCATCATAATTAATTAGATTAAATCAAACTTTGATACACCAAGAAAAATTGATTTAGCTTCATATATATAAATAGACATATAATAAGTGCTTAGACACAAGTATAAATAGTTGGAATTATAGTATATTGCTCATTCTAATACATTCTCATTTTCATCCTTGCTCGTCTCTTTCTATCTCTACTTTTCTTCCCTTCCAAGTTTGGTGTCTCTCCTCCTTTTGATGAACATCTTGAGCAGTTTCGTAAAAGATATGATAATATAATATCATCTACGAGTTAAACGTTTTACATTTATAACAATACTACTCATTAGTCCTTATTTTATAATTTTTGGTCATATCCCAACATATTTTTCCAAAATTATATCATTATGTTTTTTCCTCCAATATTCTACTTTTTATATTGTATAGATTCTCGAGAATACTGACACAAACCCATTCGCAGTTGAGAGCTGCTTTCCCCCAACCTCCCATACTTTTTCCCGTTCTTCATAAACTAATCTCCTTACCCTTTTTTTTTCTTACCTATAATCATTAAACTCAAATAAATTTTATTATATAAGTGGATTGTAGAAAATAAATACATATTTATGATCTAGGAAATAAAATCTACAAATAAAGCCTAATATTAAATAGAATTTTTTTAAAAAAAAATATAAATTTTAATGAGATCAAAAGCAATGAGATCAACTACTAATAACAACTACAAAATAAAAACATCCTTTTTATTATAACCGATGAATAAAATGCATAAATAAAAATGATGGCGTTTTTCGTAGACACGACAAACTAGTGTTTATCACTTCATTCCATAATTGAAGACGCACATCATAACTATAAGCTCATCCTCCGAGATTCAAAGTACAGGATAATGAGGATGTAAGAAGACTTGCACGAAATTATTACCAACATGTCCAATACGTATTTCTCGATATTCACGGGTTGGAATCGGAGGGGACCTCAACGGCAAATGAGTAAAAGTATGCAAGACAATATTGTACCTCGACTCGATGATCACTCCCAAAGTCATACAATCCATCCAATTTGTTTGAATCACCGTAGCGTCAAAGTAATTGAGTGAGTAAAATATATCTATATAACCTAGTTGTGGATATAAGACATACAAACTTTTGTTTGTGATGATTTGTTCAATAAGATCCATACTTACTTGAGCCCATTGATCCTCGCCATGCCTAACTAGTGCAACTTGAATCCACAATGATCGTCTCCTTGAACATCAACAATGTTTGTAATAAAATGTTGAATAGCCTTTGAAAAATGCAAGATATAAGAAGGCGGAGTGTGTTTCGATTCAGCGGCTAGCGTCCGTGAACCTTTCTAACCCTTCTATTTCCCTCGTGATGTTCTCACACCCTTAATAGTTGTCTCTAACGTTGAAGGTGTACGACGAGCACTGTGCTCAACCCTACCTTTTAGGTCATCCTTTATGTACTATGTTATAGGAGTTATAGTAATTGTGTTCTATCGGGTAGTGCATCATCACCATTAGATCTTTGAGCGTGCATAGAGAGTCAATGCACATGGATGCTAGATAGTGGAATATGAATAGAATGATGGTGATATTATGCTAGATGATGCTTACATGGCAATCCAAACGTCGTTTTGAGTGAACAATCACACAAGTTGGACAAATGAGGAAAAAGCTTCAGAAGCACCCCTTACCTGGTCATCAATTTTCAACAATGCAAATAATTACACCCAGCATCATATCTGATCATAAAATGAGTTATTCAATAGCGAATGACCAGGCCTATTGAGAGATTCCTCAAACAATGCTGGAATGGTTCCAAACTACATCCTCAACATCTTGTATATTTTCATGAAAGAAGTCTACAATGATGACATGGTATCTCCCAAGTATTTCTTTAGCCTCACATGAGATGACTCCGCCCTTTTAGAAAAGAAATAAAAATAAATGATTAAATGAAAATTATTTTATGTAATAAAATCAAATATAAAAATAAACCAATTTTTAGCACTTTTTTAAGCAATCAAATTTTCAAGTTTGTTAAAACCCATGTGATTCGTTCTATATCCTCATTGTGAAGATAGGCGAACAAGAGTGAGTAGGTTTTATAGGTAGATGTGAATCCGACAATTTTCAATAATGACATTTGATACTCATTGGTTTTATATGTAGCGTTAATTATTAACACTGATAAAAAAATTGACTCCAAACTCCAGACTCATAAGATGAACCCAAATAATATTAGTGATTTCGTTCGTGTCTGGATTTGTCAAAAAATTATATAAGTAGTTTTTTTCCTTAATTAATCTAATATGAATTAAATAGGTGTTAGACCTCCTAACTCAATTTTTTTTATTTTTTTGTGGGTAAAGATGGCATTATAAACACTGTTTATACTCATGGTATTCGAATATTCTTTTTTTTTTTAAGACACTCAAAATTTCACGAGTAGTGCTTTTATACATCTCGACAACAAACTCTACATGATGTGATTTTAGAATAGAAAGATACTCGTGCCCGTCAAAATATTCTAGAAGGCCATGGTTATGAAAATTACATACTAGTTATAACCCCCAACCCCCACATGACACCATCTGCACGTTATGATATACCTCGTAACTCGAATGGACAATTACATTTTTTTTATGCCTGTATTTTTTTGTATGGTTTGACCTTCAATAAAATGTGAAGCAAGTTTATATTTTCCTCCTCTTTCACAACCAAGAAAACATCTAGGTAATCTAGGATCATTTAAATTTGTAGAATTTATATTAACCACGACAATCCCATTTTCAAGTCCCATTGTTCGTACCCAATCTAACATTTCATCTATGTTTTGAAAAATCTGCACATCATAAACACGAATATGTGTAAGTATAAAAATGACAGTGGTATAAATTATTTATGTTTTTCAAATTTAGTATCAGAAATGAAAAAAGATCTCACTTACATGATCTATAATAAATTATTATGTATAATCGCGATGATTGTTTGATACGTAATTTGCTCAAGCACCTCATTCTCAGGTGAGAGACACTCTGAAATTGAAAAGTTGTAATTTTTTATTATAGAGAAACGTGTTTGAAATTTTGTGAATGATGAAAAAATGAAAAAAATGAGTTAGTATTTATAGAAGAATTCGTATCATATTGTATGAAAAAAAAAGGGATAGTATAATAAAAAAATAATATACTTAGTAGATCTATAGAAGGATGGGCACCTGTAAATATTGGGGATTAATGCGCATTAATTTAATTATAGGTCGTATTTTCCAATGTTTGGGTAAAGTGATATGCTTGGGTGCCTTTATTTTCCATTAAATGAGACAAAATTACAAAAAGGATAATCAACAAAGAAAAAGAGAAAAAAAATTGCATGGTATGTGGGTCTGGGCAGGGCAAACAAGGAACAAGAAACATTGATGTGTTTGTGAAACCTTGACATTTTCTCAAACTAATTATAATCTGATATGATCGCTTTCTTTATCGTTTTCGGATAATAATCATTTTCTCAACAGTTCCTTTACGCATAACTTTATTTGTTTTGACTTTAAGCGACCCGATGATCAACACAACAAAAATAAACAATCACGACGAATAACCAAAATAATAAACGAAGACAACAACACCACATCTTTATTTGTGAAAAAAAAAACTTTCAAGAGAAAGAAAAAAACCTATGGGAAAACAATCACAAACCAATAAGCCGATTACAATGACCGTCTATACCCGAACCCACTCGATCTAATTTGTGTTTCGCTCATCAAACCCTAGAGAATTCTCTCTGAATTGATCTCATACACTCGTACATGAATGACCAAATAAAATGAGGTATTTATTGGTCTTGAACAAGATATCAGAAACAAAACACAGACTCCAAAAATTGATTGAGTAACCTCGTATCCCGAACCAGAGAATGACCTTGCATCCCCTTTCATGTGGTAGGGGTCGCTCCACCACGAACTCAACAAGAGGTGATGTTGATCAAGTCCAAACAATGCTTGAATTTGATAACAGGTAAAATAGGGCCATGACCACAAAATGAATAGTAACACAAGGATGCTACTCACACTGGGAATATCCATGTGTTATTATGAAACCATCGAATCGCTTGTACCACTGCCTAAGAGGCTGCTTTAGACCGTACAATGATCTCACAATGATATAGTTTTCTTTACCCGGTTCCACCAACCTTTTTGGCTGCTGCATATAGATAGTCTCCTCTAGATACCCATGAAGAAAAGCGGTCTTCACATCATGCATCTCTAAGCATAAACTTGTGATCTTGTATGGCCTCAGTAGTTACTTGCAATATTCAAGTAGGGCTATGCAAGGAAGCTACTTGAGAAGTTTAATTTCACAAATAGTAAGCGAGTAACCATCTCAGTCGAGTGTGGAGCAAATATGGAGGCATCGACTGAGATTCACTTGATGATAGTAAAGCGGGCTACTTAGTAACATCAGAGATACTCTTAATTATGGTTTGAGCTACACTCCTTAGAAATTTCAAACTAAGATGTCGATGAATGGAAGAGCATCACGGGTTATCTATTTTTCATGGGCACAACTCTCACCTGGTGTTGTAAAAAGAAACCCGTTGTGGCTCTTTGAAATTCAATACAACTTTTCCTTGTTCTAAGAAGCAGACCATTTTAATTTCGTTTGCTCTCAGTTTTCGTATACGCAGTCATTTGATTGTCCTATGCTCCTGTCCTATACATCATCGTTGACATGATATTTAATTTACAGAACCTTCCCTTAAGCTCCACTTGTATTTTTGGGGTCTCAAAACTCTCCCAATGCATTTTCCAATCCCTGTAGAAGGATAGCAGATTGCTTATAAGGAATGCCAAGATACTCTGAAGAACACCTGAATTAATTTAAGCTTGTCATAATCCAAATACAATTATCATGCTGATAGCTTTATAACAATAGTAATATTCAAACCGGACGACACACAAAGTACAAAAGTAAGACGAATCAAGTCTGCTCCATGAAATTACATTCATCACATGAACACGCTCGATGAGTAGCAAAACAACAGGAAATGTTCAAATCCAAACCAAGCTGAACATCTTAGACTTCATCCACCAGCATAACGAGCTTAAATTCAACTTCAACAATCACTTGATCATCCATCTTGAAACCCTTATCTTTATTGTGGAGATCACTCAGTGAAAGGAGGTCTGTAGTGCCACTGCTATTACATTCTTTTGTGTACCAGCCACTTACTGCAAGGAGTACAAATAACATGTAAAGAACTTCCCTAACTTAGGAAGCTTATGTGGTATCCACAACAAATAGAACTATTCTTTACATTCTCATACTCAGTTTACCTGTTTCATTCTTAACCTTTTTCTTACCATAGAATATATATCTTTTTTTGTTTACGATGACAAAGAAATGAAGTTAGATTGTAATTGTCTCTTACAAGAAGCTTCCTCATGTTCTTCACTTAGCTGATTGATGATGCGCACTGTTGTATCCACGTATAATTTCTTGCCGCCGGTTAGATCAGAAAAATCAAGGAGACTCAGGAAAAGCGTGAGGCTTTTCCTCTTTCCTGCTCCCCAACCTTGTGGATGAATCTCTAATTCCCTGTGGAACAGTAACAAGGCGAGGAAGAAAATGGCATAAGTTGTGTTTCTGCATGAATTATTGACTTATTACTTGCCCAATGGACTACATACCAGGTACGCTCTTCCATGTCGAAATCATCAGAGCATTCGCTATCTGTAATCTTAGAGAACTTGTTGATCGTCCATGTAAAATTGTCACTGGTACGTTCATTTAAAGTGGACAAACGTCCAATAGAAGTTGGTATGGTATCTGCGACAAAGACTTCGACTCCAAACTTGCACAGATCAGTTTTCGAAATGAAGCCATTGGATGGACGAATGAAATCACGAAGAAGGAGTGCTTGAGAAATCCCATTTGTCATCCGTGTTGCGTCATAGGTGTGAGCCGTAGGACCTGAACTTCTATTGTTAGCCAAGGACTGAGGCTTATACATGTACATAAGCAATGGAAAAGTGAAGGATAATGGTTGTATGAGTATGTTGGATTAATAATCTCTATTAGGCACTCATAAAATAAACACCAAATACTGATGTACTTATTGAGCATCATAAAAAATCAAATCACACCACTACAAATATGTTTTACCACTCAAGAATTACAACACATTATAAATGGGAAACTCTTTATTTAGAAGGCTCAAGACACTTGAGCACTATGTGCTTTTCTTCTTGCTTGACACATATACTAAGTTTGGAACTAGCACTATTTATGGAGCCTAAGGACGACCTTAAAAAATCTTTTAATGCCTGGCCTTATCTTGTATAACTTTATGCTACTGGTAATACAAGCTCTTGCATGTTTTTTTGTGGCCCTAACCTCATACAAGAACACACACCATTAGGTAGATTCTATTGCCCATCAAGAAGCAATGATAGAGTAGGAGAAGAATATGCTATTAGCTGTCAACAGAATAGAATAGTGGAACTTACCTTGTATGGTTATATACTTAGATCCTTCATAATCAAAGATGAAGAATTTGATAATAGCATTCACAGTCCACCCAAACCCACGAGGTTTGCTGATTAGTTTTAAGTACAGAGAAATATGATCCTCTTCACCAATCTTCGTGTTTCCGGGTAGATAACTAATACCCTGAATAAATGAAAAAGGATCAGATTTGAAACAATTCATGTGTTCAGGTATAATTCATCATGGTTGTCTTATGTTACATACCATGTGTGGCCTGCTGCGACAAATTCCATTGATTCTAAGTAATCCTCGTCCTCTCCTTCGATTGAATCTTTAAATTCTGTGAAGGACTCAATTTCCATAAGATAGTGAGCCGGTTTTTCATCTCTCACTGATCGTATGATATTTGAGGCATCATCGACTTTGAATGAGTATATGTTCCCTAAAGAAGATTTCACCCAAGAATAACAGAGAAGGAAGGAAAAAGATTAATATATCTATTTGAAGTTAGTGAACCAAAAATGACAAGGACCTTCATAATGAAAACTAGGCATTCTATGTAGTAAATCTCCTTTCTGTCGACATTTTTCCTTTGATGATTGGTTCGTGTTGGGGCTTGATTTCCGTAGAAAAAAAAAAACAGAAGAAATGCACCACTATATCTTGAAATCTCTTTGTGCGTGTATATATATATCCACACGTTGGATGAGGATGTGATACAACCCTTAAAATCAAGAAAAAAGTGGCTACATGTTGAATCCGGGCAACAAGAGTTAATCTTCTAGCAAATCGACCAAAAGTGAATACAAAATTATATACAGCTGAACAAGAAAATCAGAAAGAATGAATCATACCATGGGAAGATGCCATGGTGGAGTTGTGTTGGCTGTGTTATACTGAATCTTGGATCTTTCTGCTCTCTCCTCTGCTTTGTTCAAATAGCTGGCTGGATTGTATCTCGTTTGTACATGATTCTGTATATATTCAAATTGTAGACGAATTTTAATTTATTTAGTGAAGGAAGTTTATCTGTTGATAATGATTAATTGAAATAAAATATTTTATAAGAGTAAACTATTTTGTGAAAGGGTACGTCGTCAACTCTCATGGCATGATTCTTGCAAAGACATGTAGATGTGCAACACTATTAAAAAATACTATTAGATTAGATTTCTGATCCGAAAATTTGCTGGTTATTTCCTGGAAAATGATTTTCCTGCTACCAGTCAAGTTTCTGAACCAAGTGACCAAATTCTATATACGAGTAGTAAGTCCACTAGCTGGTTTTCCGGCTAACTGTCTTCTACTACTATTTATCATAGAAAAAGAAGTAAATAGTTCTGTATTTGTATTCCGGGCCATCTGAACTTAGGCTACTAAGCTTTAGTCAGCAATGTGAATATACTGCACGTTCTTTCTTAATGGAAATAAACTATGTCGTGCAAGAATACAGTGTAGTCTTCAAAGTATGATTACCTTATGTAACAACAAAACTGAATTGAAAACCCATGACTATGGACTAATCCTGTATTTGTATCAATTCCCAAAAGTGGTATCAGCCAGAAGAAAAGACCGGAAAGAAAAAGTTATACCGAACGAGAAGATGCACAAGCAGCCTATTTGTCCAAACCGCTTAGTTTTTCGCTTAAGCCAAGGGAGAGAGAATGGGAAATCTTGACAAGTGACTAGTGACACGGGCTAGCTAAATATGGAGTCCGGTTCGAAACGAAACCAAATCCAAGATGCCCCAAAGTTAAACCAAAATTCCAGAACATTCTCCAATATTCTACAAACGTATAGATATGTAAAGTATTTTAGAGAATTCTTGTAATTGTAGTTGAAGAAGAGTCTAGACCTAGGATGTAGAACCTTCCATAAACATGTGTATAAGAAGGTGTTGGCTCATTTTTCCAAACCATCCCGAGAAATCCATCCATCCACCAATTAATATAAAACAAGCATTCTCCAAACATTTCTCATCTTTACTAGCGTTCTCATGTCTTGTGCTAGAGTCACAAGGAGGAAAAGGGCTGAGTTTAGTCACAAGGAAAACGTGTCTAAGTGCCCGTACGGTATTGAAAATCTAAACCCGTGACAAAGAGGTATCAGAGCCAAAGGTTGCTCGTGGGAAAAGTTGCGCTCGAGTAAAGATGTCTAGCGAGCTTACTCATTTTGAGGTGATGGAGCAAGAGAAGAAGGGAAAGAAGAAGAGATCACAGTCCATAGACAAGACCATATCGAGGGAAGACATGGGTGATATGGAGGTGTGACTCACAAGGGTGGAACTTGTGATTGCCGATGGGTAAGATAAGTTCAACTATCTTGATGCTCAATGGGAGGAGCATGACTCTGACATAGAAGGGCTTGAGAAGGAGCAAGGAGAACTTCATGGAGAGTTACAAGGCCGGTTGAACTTAGTCTTTGACGGTTGCTCCAAATAAAGTAAAACTCTACGAACTTCTCTGTTTGGTGAACTTTATTCCCTTTAGGAGGAAAATCTTGCTATTAAGGAGGAGCTCATGCGGGTTATGACGGAGATTGGGAACTTAAAGGTGGAGATGACCTTTGTAAAGATGACTTTGGCCAAAGACAAGGGTGCATCAACGTTTATCCCAACTCCTACTCCTTTAAGGGTGGACGTTTCTAGGCCAAAGGCATATAATGGTGCTTAGAATACGAAGGAGATTGACAATTTTCTATGGAGCTTGGAGCAATACTTCTGGGCTTTGGGCATCACGGGGGATGCCACCAAGATAGACAATACGACGCTGTATCTTGATGATACCACCAAGCTATGGTGGAGACGACAGTATGGGGATGTTGAAATAGGAATTTGTACCATCATTAGATGGGATGACTTCAAAAGGGAGCTCAAGAAGCAATTCTTCCCACAATATGAGCAGGAAGCGCGGAGTATGCTGAGGCATTTCACGCATAAGGGAAGCCGACGGGATTATGTGAAGGAGTGATAGGATGCATAATATTCATATTATTTATGTATTCTTCCCACTCCTTTGAGATAAGTTGAACCATACTTGATTAATTTTGTCTATATTTTGCCTTAGAGGATGTCAAATGAAGAATAGAGACAAAAGGAGCTATAAAGTACAAATGGTGAAATCTCTCATCAAAAGCCGCGGCAGCTAAAGTCTACATGCATAGAATTTTTGAAAGACTTTTCTTTTATGCCCTTGTAACCTAAGTTTTCCCTATTTGAAACAATTGAGACCTTTTATTTTGGGGGACAAGGGGATCTGGAGGCGATTGCAGCTCCCAAAAAAACGAAAAACACAATACACTAAGGGTCGGAGGAAAAATCAAGAAGAAATCCATGTTTTGGTGGTCTCAAACCCCTCTTCTGTCAAGAATGCATAACTAAACTCCTATTCTAGTTGAAAGATTATCTCATATTTTGATTCTTCTATGTATCGTGAGATCCATTAGTTTGTATATTTCATTGTTCTTGAATATCTAGGTATTCTCCATGTGTTCTTGTTATCATTGCTTTGATGTATTGAATGATAGATGTATCGTTTGATTCTCATAGTTTTGTATAACCATTTAGAACCTCAAATACTTAATCGTTTGAATGATTCTAATGATGTGGTAATTTGCATCGATTGTACTTTGAGAACCTTCAAATCCGTAATTGCTTGAATGTTCTAATGAATAGTTGTTGTTAAGGGAATACATGTGTAGTCTAAATGAACCGTACTTCGTGAGTTCGTTGGTTAGAATTGGTAGTCTCTCTAAAACTTAATGCCATTGAAAGGCTAAATCCTAAGAGCTTCTCTAGAGTTGTCCATCAATAAAAGAAATTCTTAGTGAGCTTTTCCTAATTGTTTACAAATTAAGGAGAGATAAGTTGTTAACAACCATACCAATTTATTCTTGAGCATATGAACTATTCATGGACCGATGATCAATACTTGAGTCAAAATAGAGATAATATCTTCAACTAGACTCTTCTCCACACTTTGTTCTCATCTTAGTTATTTCATACTCTTGCATTGAATTGTTTCTCAATTAGTACATTAATTAATCTCAAATAAACCCCCCTTGTTACATTCATTATGAAGTTAATATAGCCCATTCCTTGTGGATACGATCTTGCTCATTGTATACATAAGTAGTTAGAGAGGGTAATTATTTTTGGAGGATTCGACACCTATCAAGGAGTTTTCAGAGTTGCTCTTGGAAATTCCAAATTATCCAGACTCTGAAGCCTTCTTTGTATTTATGGATGGCTTGAGCACTTGAGAAAGGTTGGAGCTAGAACGACGGGGTGCACAAGACCTTGCCACAGCCATGTCCCTTGCTGAAAGTCTTATGGAATACAAGAAGCCCGAGAGTAAGCTCAAGGAGCATGAGGACAAAAGTGAGGGAGAGGACGACCATGGCAACAAAGGAGCATCCAAGCCCCACAAGCCAAAGGAGCAGTTCCATAAAGGGAAAAAAGGATGACAAGAGTGGTGAAAAATGTTTTCTTTGTATGGGACCACACCTAGTGCGTGACTATCTTAAGAAGAAGGCTCTCTCGGTCATGATTGCGGAAAGGGAAGAAGATTCAAGACAACGAGAGGAACAAAAAATGGGTTCCTTGTAACTTCTTAATACCATCGCCGCTAAGGTTGAAGTGCCCAAAGCCAAGAATGAATTGTTGTTTGTGCAAACCAAGGTTGGAGGGCAATAATATAAAGACTTGGTTGATACGGGTGCTACACACAACTTCTTGGAGTTTAAGAAAGCGGGCCGATTGGCATCAAGTGTAAAAAGGAAGATGGATGACTTAAGGCGGAAAACTCTTCTCCTAAAAAGATATATGGTGTCGCTTGGAACATGAAGGTTAATGATCGGGGTCATTTTTACATGAACTTAAATTAGTATTTTTTTTGGATAATTGAATAAAAAATATGTTAAATATGATTATTTTTCCCATATCTGTTAGTTACACGAGAATAGTTCTAAAATATTGAAAACATCTATATTCAGCATTATAGAGCTCTCAAATGGACCATTTGCTACCGATTGATTTTCAGAAGCTTGCAAACCTAACCCTTGGTCATAATAATATTACATTGAAATGAATTTACAAACCTAAGCTTTAGTCACTTCTCACTCTTTCTATTTAATCTGTATTAATTAGACAATCACCAATTATTTGATCGTCTAGATAAAGAAATGATAACATAATTTCAATTATTTCTGGCTTTAATCTAGAATTTATTCTTTGTTGCACTTTCTGTTTTCCTACTTGTATTTTCAGTTTTTGTTAAAAAATATTATTAACGTATATGCCTAGGGGATGACGGACGGGACAAAAATTTGCTAGTCTTGATCCAGAAATCGAGAAAATTTTGCATATACCGAAAATTGAAAAACAAGATAATATAAGGAGGACAATGAGTGATTTTGTAACATCACAAGTGGGTGGTGTTAGATCAAGTATAATGAGGTCGACAATTCAAGCAAACAACTTTGAAATTAAGCCTTAAGTTATACAAATGATCCAACAATCCTACTTATTTGGAAGTTCCCTTATAGAAAATCCCAATCCCCATATCGTCAGCTTCTTGGAGTTATGTGATAACTTTAAATACAATGGTGCTTCCAACGATGTAATAAGGTTATTACTTTTTCCATTTTCCCTAAGAGATAGAGCAAAAACGTGGTTGTAATCGTTTTTACCAAATTCCATCACTACTTGGGAGGATATGGCATAAAACTTTCTGACAAAATTTTATCCCCTAGCAAAACGGTTAAAATGCGCCATGTGCAATCCAATTGGGAATCTTTATATGAAGTTTGGGAAAGATTTAGGGAGTTGTTAATGCAGTGTCCACATCATGAACTTTCACTTTGGATGCAGATCCAAACATTTTACAATGGATTAGTGCCCACTAGTCGTGCCACTATTGACAATGCTACTGGAGGTGCGCTCATGAAAAAAAAAACACTAGAAGAAAGTTATGAGTTAATTGATGAAATCGCCACAAATAGCTTTCAATGGAACACTTAGCATTATCAACCAAAAAAAGTAGCTGAAATTTAATGAAATTGATCCCCTTGCACGCAATACTGCACATCATGAAACACTAAATAAAAAGATAGATAACATGGGTGCTTAAGTGATGCAGGTAAAGATATAAAGCTGTGATTTATGTGGAGTAATGAGACATACAAGTACAACATTCCAAATTGGCAACAAATTTGCTGTTTCCTCATCAGATGAAGCAAATTATGTTGACAATTATCAGCAGCGCAATCCTTACTGCAACACATATAATCCCGGATAGAGGGATCATCCAAACTTCTCATGGAGCAGCCAAGCAACTAGACAACAACCTCCAGGATTCGCACCTCATGAGAAAAAGTCCAACCTGAAAGAATTAATGACAAAATTCATCAATACATCTGAATCCCGTTTCAACAATATGGAAGCATCGGTAAGGAATCTAGAAATTCAGATTGGACAATTGGCAAACATGGTCTCATGATATATTGCCTAGTGATACTGAAAATAATCCTAAGAAGTATGTCAAGGCAATAACATTGAGAAATGGTAAGAAAATTGGTGAACATGAGGATAAATTCAACGAAACAGAAAAAGGAGAGACGACAACTGAAACACCTGATTCAGAGTTACTCACACACAACTACGACCATATAGTGAAGAAATCTCTGTCTTTTGATATTCCCCCTCTTTTTCCTTTGCCATTGAAAAAATAAATATTGGATAAGCAGTTTGCAAAATTTTTAGATGTGTTCAAAAAATTGCATATTTACAACAAATGCCAAGTTACGTGAAATTTTTTAAGGAGATGTTGAGTAACAATAGAAAATTGGAGGAGCATGAAACGGTGAATCTCACTGAAGAATGCTCTACCATTGACCAAAATAAATTATCATCGAATCTGAAAGATTCAGGTTTTTCTATCCCTTGCACCATTGGTCTCATTCAATTTGATAAGGTATTCTGTGATTTTGGAGCAAGTATTAATCTGATACCTATCACTGTATTTAAAAGATTGGGACTAGCTGAAGCAACACCCACTACAGTATCTCTGCAACTTACTGATAGATCAACCAAGTATCCAAGAGGTATTGTAGAGGATGTATTGGTCAAGGTAGATAAATATATTTTTCTAGCTGATTTTATTGTATTGGACATTGATGAAGATGTTGATATGCCTTTAATTTTATAAAGACCATTTCTCGTTATAGAAAAGACATTAATTGATCTTCAAAATGGTAAACCGATTCTTAGAGTTGGAGAGGAGCAAGTCACATTTAATGTTTTTTAAGGCAATGAAGCATTCTATTGATGTTTCTACATGTTTTATAATTAATGACTCGATTCTTTGGCTTTCAAATTTTTGCAAAAACATCTAGCTAAAGACCTAGTGGGAGCTTGCGTGGTCGACTCCAACAAACACGATTTCAATAATGAAGGAATCAAAGAGACAGTTCAAAGCTTGGAGATACATCCACAATTTCAAAGGAGTTTCACGCCAAAATTTTGAAACTTTGGAGAATGAAGATTTACACCGGCGGAGAATGGAGCACTACAAAAAAACACTATTCCATTGCAAGAGGCAGAGTCCTAAGCATGATGAACTCTACCTATAGACTATAACTAAAGCGTTATTTGGGAGTCAACTCAAGCGTGGTGCACTCGTCACTTATCAGATTTGCATTTATTTCTTTTTTTCTTTAATTTTGATTATTTATTAATTCTTTTCTTCATGATAGTGTCACATTGGGGACAATGTAAGATTTAAGCATGGGGAGAGATTTAGGATATATAAAAAAAAATCGAAATGAAAAAAAAATTGATATGAAAGAAATTGAAATGAAAAAATAATATGTAAAAAAATAACAAAAAAACGTTTCACTGGTTATAGTTTTTA
Organism: Drosera capensis; assembly: GCA_001925005.1. Taxonomy (NCBI): domain Eukaryota; kingdom Viridiplantae; phylum Streptophyta; class Magnoliopsida; order Caryophyllales; family Droseraceae; genus Drosera; species Drosera capensis. The sequence continues at coordinate 123,316 of LIEC01011872.1, forward strand.
CAATCACTAGAAAGAAAAAAATTTAATTATATTGAAAAATATTATAGCATGATTGGATAAATTGACTTGTAACTTGAAATGGATAAGGGTAACGGTGGAATTCAAAATATGTAACTGAAAAATTGCTAGATATAAACCCGATGAGTTTTTGAGTCTTTAGATTGAACAACTATGTCAATCTTTTTCTTTGTTGAGTGATGTTCTTTTATGAATTTGTATCTCTAAAACTTGTTGTAAACCTTTTTTAGACTACAATGATGTGTATACATGAGGATGATAAATGCATTCTTAAAACAAGCACCATTATAACCAAAATAGAGCCAACTTACTAATTGAACTTCAAATTATCATCTATTTTTTCTCATCAACTTAGGAACTTGTGGAGTATGATATATGTTACTTTGCAATATGGGTAGATATGGAATTGTGAGTATGGTATAAAAGAAAACAGTGTAAAAATAAATGTCATTGTATCGTTTTGGACAGTGGTAAAATTAAGTCGTTGCTGCAAAAAAAACAAAAAAACAAAAAAAAAGTTTTGAAGAAAAATCAAGAAATACTGAAATCTCTTCAATATGTTGAAGGATGCATTGCTTTCATGATTAGTTGGGTAATTATTGTACTTCACTTGTTCCTCCATTCTCAAAATCTCTTGTATTTTTCTCAACCCTTTTCCACTCCAAAAAAGAATTGATAAGCAAGCAAGCCTATGGTAGAGCATGTTCATAAATAGAACTTGAGCTAAACACTTACCTGAAAACATTTGAGAGTGAGCGATTTTCCTGTGAGAGTCTACCAACTTATTCTACTGCATTTTGAATGAACTCGCTCCCTAATTCATTATTGAGATGTCAAGAAAATTGATTCATGATGTGTTATGACGCTTGAAAATGTTATTGATATTTGTTTCTCATAGTGTTGTGATCCTAGAGATCATTGAAATTGTTTTGTGTGTGTGTGATTTTGTGGGTAGATCGTCTAAAACCCTCACGAGACAATACTATGGATCACCCAGGGGTTTAACGGCTTGTTGCATATGCTAAATTCAATCGTGATTCCTACTAAAGTGAGTTGTAATTTATTTTTCCTTATTTTTCTCGAGGACGAGCAAATGTTAAGTGTGGGGGAATTGATCGGGGTTATTTTTACGTGAACTTAACTTAGTATTTTTCTTAGATAACTGAATAAAAAATATGTTAAATATGGTTATTTTGTCCATATCTGTTAGTTACACGTGAATGGTTTTGAAATATTGAAAACATCTATATTCAGCATTATGGAGTTCTCAAATGGACCATTTGTTTGAGATTGATTTTCAAAGCTTGCCAAGAGCTGTTCAAGGTTTGAATCCATTATGGTGTTTTGCTTGCCAAGGTCGAAGGCCCAAACCGGTTTTGAGGCCCAAAATATCCATTTCCAGCAAGCCCAATCCAGCAAACCATAATCAACAGCCAGTTTCCCGAAGCCTACACGTAAGCAGCCACCAACGCCATTACGCTCAGCCGCCATTCATTACACCAGCAGCCGGACCATGCGCAGCCAACCACTACAAAACGTGAAAAGCAGCCCAACCTCAGCTCATGCACAATCAGCCGCAGGCGTGTTCCATATATCTGATTTTGGGATTTGATGACTTCCTTGTTTGGTTGTTGAAATCCACCTATAAAATGAAGAACAAACACGGAGAAGGGACGGAGAGACACAAAGTTTTGGACGAAAAGGATCCTCCAAAACAAAAACAATTTCATCAATGCAACTGACCATGGGTTTTGGGAAGGTTGATATTGTTAGAGGAAAAGGAAGTCATGGTGTCCATGTCGTTTGAAGACTTGCCACCAAAAAAAGGAGGTGGGCAAGGAGATCTAGCGGGAAGGTGTAAGAATCCCAATCTGAGAGTGTCTCCTAAGCTAGAGGAGCAAAAGAGGAAAGTGAAGAAGTTGGATTCGGGTCATATCCAATCTTTAAAGACTCCATATAGTGTTCCGGTTGAACTTCAAATGAAGCATGATAGGTAGGTTCATAGGTGCATGGATTGCCGGGCGCTGAACAAGAGGGGGAAGTCGCATGCCAAAAAGAGTCCAACTGCCTATCATTATGCCAAAGGTTGGCGAAGGAAGTCTAAGGTGACCCCAAAACACTTGGTCAAGGTAGCCAAGAAGGAGAGAAGAGGGATGGACAAGGGTTCGGGGCACATGGAGAATTTGGCGCACAGAAAATACTTGCCCAAGACTAAGACAAGTTGGAAGCAGGAGTTGTCTTTGTACAAGAACAAAGACAACATTGAGACTTATTGTCGGGGGCTCGACGAGGGCGTTTCAAACAAGCATTCTTCAAACAAACATTCTCCAAACATCTCTCATTTTTGTAGCGTTTCAACGTTTTGTGCTAAAGTCATAAGGAAAAAAAATTACTGAACTTAACCACAAAGCAAGCGTATCTAAGTGTCCGCACGTTCTTGAAAATCTAAGCCCGTGACATTAGGGCCCTTGGTTGGTGGTTTTCTCGCCCTGATTTTGTTAATGAACCTACGATATGAGACGATAGTTATTTTCGAACCACTTTCACATGTGGGTTTGGGAATTGTGAATATTGATTAAGCCAACCAGTGCACAACTCATCTTGTTTGCTTCTTCAAGCAAATTTTGAGCATCCCGCACAAGACTCGTAGTGCATATGTCAACTATCAAGCAGTTGCCCCTAATTTAAGGACCTTGATGAAGGCCTTGACCTTAAGTTAAGTCCACAAAGATCGATAACCGTATTATTTGTATCTTTTTTCCAACATTGAACAACGAGACAACACAAAGTGGAACATCATCGGTGTCCAAAGGGGACATACCTTAAGCACGGAACATCAATCCGAGCTTAGATGTTATGAGGAAACAGTGACTAATATCAAAAGAATGTAATGTGACGACGTCGAAATTACATACAAACAGTAACCAAGATAAATGAGGAACCATAACACAACAGAGGTTATAGGTACAAGTCATAGTAGTACTCCCATCTCTTGAACACATTCATGCCAAGCACACACCGACAAATACTCACCCACTTTGGAACAAGTGAATGGAAACCATATTGTCATATCTGTCAGACTCCCACAGTTACAGAATTAAATGGTTACATTGAATTAACTCATTCAATGCACAAATTTTCTCTCTCTCTCTTTTTTTTTTTTTTTTTAATAACTATGAAGCAACTAGGCTTAGGCTACCTCTCTCACCTGTGCACTCATTTATTGATACTCATTGACTTCAATACACATTTAGCACAAACATACCCTCTCTCTTACCCAATTTTCAACCCCACTGTACTTGGTGGGCCTCCATAGTCACCTAGTATTTTGACCAAAGTACCCCTCGAGCATCTCATGACCTAAATTTTCTCATAGGAATGTGCATTTAGATCTAACCCATGATGTACTTGTTTTAGTTGAGGTCTCGGTTATATTAGCACCAAAACAATAAATATGATCAATCTATCTTGCACGGCCACACACGTTGATCAATCAGAGTGAAGAGTATCCAAAAATTATAAGGTCCATAGCCTATGAAGGCATATCTAGTGCTTTCTTAAGCAAAACTTGTGATCTTAACCGAATCATGACAGTGCCATGTGCTTGCTAATCTAACACAATTTGGTTATCATAGCTTCCACCCCTGAATCATCATGACACACATACATTATGAGATACGAAGAGTTGATCATTTTTGATCGTCAAGATGATAATCCGAAGATACAAATGGATGAAATGAGAATGGATAAACTATCGAGGGTCAATCAAAATTGCCAGACAAGAAATGGGATCACATGAGCAGGTACAGAGCACAAGGAGTTTGGTCTTTGATAATAATCGACCATGTGGAATTTTTATTTGTGTGGAGTGATGATGATGATGATGATGTATGTCCACGGTACCCGGTTCCCCTCATGATCCATCCTATCCGTCCGTCTCATTCCCCATTCTCCATCATCGGATATCACATCAACTGTACTTTCACCCTATTTACAATTCAGTTTTGAATATGAAATGCAAGTTCTTAATAAAGATGTGACAACAAAATCCAACTTATTGAAACGTTACATTACGTCTCTAAAATCCAACTTAAAATCATTATTGCTGCGTAACAAATCACAAACTTGTTTCACGAATCACAAACTTCTTAATAAACTTTGATGTTCCCAATTCATACTGTCCAACTATGAATGACACATATCGTCTCATATATAAATGAAATGTTCTCACCTTGAAACTTTTCTCCACTTACACATCCCTTCGTTGTTAAGCTCACTCTTCATATCTTCAAAAAAGTTGGGTAATTTTGGTAAAAACTGAAAGATTTCATTTGCAGGACAAATTCCCGATCGAAGCGAACGTTTGCTATGATTTTGTGATGGAGAGCAGGATGCAATACATTGCAGCTATTCGACAGTATAAAACCTATGAACTATTCGACACTAACATATAATCTAATGTGGTTTTTATAAACTTTTTAAATGTGGTTTCATTCCAAACTTTCAGTTGGGTCATTTTTTTTCAAAACTAATAAAAAATATAAATATGATTATTTTTATAAACTTTTTAAATGTGGTTTCATTCCAAACTAATACAATTTAATTTAATGATATAGGGGTTAAACACATATTTTTAATCTTGATGGAGTCATGTGTCACGGTTCAATATTTTAAAAAAAGGTTCAATATTATTTTTTCAATTTGAAATTCAGTAAATTTGATTAACCGAAATTCTTGAAACTCATTAATTAAAATCGAATATATATGAAAAAGTTTTCTAAGAATAATCTATTTTCTGAAAACGTAATTTGTCAATTCTTATTGATTCTTGCAAAGAAATGTAGATCTGCAACAATACTAAAAATACTATTAGATTAGATTTCTAATCCGAAAATTCGCTGGTTATTTCCTGGAAAATGCTTTTCCTGCTGCCAGTCAAGTTTCTGAACCACGTGACCAAATTCTATATACGAGTAGTAATCTATAGAGTCCAGCTGGTTTTGGGGCTAACTGTCTTCTGCTACAATTTATCATAGAAAAAGAAGTAAATAGTTTTGTATTCCGGGCCATCTGAACTTAGACTACTAAGTCAGCAATGTGAATATACTGCACGTTCTTTCTTAATGGAAATAAACTATGTCGTGCAAGAATACAGTGTGGTCTTCAAAGTACGATTACCTTATGTAACAAAAAAAAAAAACTGAATAGAAGAGGAGCAGCAAGTGGAATCTGAACAATATGAACGAAACTTGTTTAATTTGTGGTGAATAAAGTCAACCGTACAAAAGGAAATTTAAAGGAAAAATATCCATAACAAACTCCTACACTTACTCTACTAATAACCCGTACAAAAGTCTAGAAACAAACTCACATAAAAGTCTCCCGAGTTCAATCCGAATTCAATATGAGAATCTCATAGATTCAAATACCACAATTAAGTAACGATTAACACAAACAAAAAATAAAGCATATTTAACGTGGGAAAAATTGATCGTAGAGAAAAAAAACCCACAAGAAACAATCTACTAATCGAATCACACGATTAGTATTTCGCTCAAACCCAAAAGAAAACCTCTCATAATATCTATGACAACCCTTTTGAGATCGATCACAACTAAATATTATACAGGGATACTTATAGACTCATAAACAAGAAGATAAAAACACAATCTCCGACCATGACTGAACCGATCTCGCATCGATCCAAAAACAATCGTTCCCCTGTAAACAGACCCGCACTCAAGCGTGGCCCAATGCAAAACTTCCTGTTTGCCTGCTAGACGAGTCAGCTCGTGCTCGGGCGTGGCATAGACCCGTGACCGAGAGCTTTGTATGCTTTCCTGCATCTGTCTTCTCGTCGAACTTCTTTGTTATCCTAACTCTTTCACGAAGATTTCAGCAATCTCCACTTCATCGTAAGGGGTTCCAAAACTCCAGATCGAGTTTCCTAAAACACCTAGATCGAGTGACTACACCGTTTTCTGTGGTAGGGTGCTCTATCACACTCTTCATTATTGGGAATTTGAGACCACAAAGACGAGGCTCACCATCGTTGCTTCCGTCTTTGGCACCCACCTGTATCGATCAGTTATCCTAGATGATGCTCTACCAATAATCCTCTTTGTCATCAGCTGATCTTTGGCACTCGCACCTGTCATGTTACCTGAGCCCTTCGCAGCCTGTACCTCTCATGCTCTATGCCTCACACGTAATCTAGACTCCGTAATCTTGGCTCCACCAAATCAGATAGCTCCCCGATGACTGACTGGAACTATATCATCTGTCCGCGAACCATCTGAGATTGTGTCACCATATCCATCCCTTGGAATTTTGACACTTCAACATTGACTTCTATCTCAATTCTTGTACGAGTGTTCTAGAAGCACTGTCTCCTCAACCAAATTCGCAATCAACTTAAACTGGGGGTCAATTTCTGAGCCTTCATCATGATCATGACACCTCTACATATCCTCATCACTCCGCCCTTTACGGACATCATGCAACACTTGAAATCTAATGCATCAATTGAGATCAAATTTTTTCTTACATTAGACACAAATTTGACACCTCCTAAAATACGAACAGTCCCATCAAACATCTCGATCTTGACCGTAACTATTTCAGAACCTTGCATATCTCACCATTACCCATCTATATGGCACCTCCAACAGTTACAAACTCGTGAAACAGATTCCTACTCCGGAAAACATGAAAAAAATATCCTGAATCAACAAACCAATAAAAAACGATCCCTTTTCGCATGGTAAAATCTTTCTAGAGATTCGATGACTTTGAGATCATGTAGAGCTCTCATCTTCCTTGTCATGGTTCCTTTTTGCCACATTCGCAGAATTTGACTTTCTTTCTCTATTCTTGTTTTTCGGACACTGCAGAACTTGACTTACTCGCATCAAGCACTGGGAAAATCACATCCTAAACTGTAACGCTCCGGAATTTCCTGTCCAATACCTGCTAAACACGTGGCGTTACCGTCGCTCCAAAGTTTCTTTCGAAGCAAGGCGACAGGATTACAAGGGGTTTAAGTATCAGAAACATAGGATCTAGAATAAATATCAAATTTACATCGTTATCGGATCCAGAAATAAATATCCACCTACATTGTCTTCTATTATATGATAGTCAATGTCTAGAGAGAAAGGGTAATATTACAACAAGTCAAACTCATTCATCCTTGTTAAGTAACGGACCCTTCCTCGAATCTTTATAACCTGAAACGAACATGTAACCGTGAGCTCGAAGGCCCAGTAACACAGGACACACATCCATCTCAGGGGTCTAGTGTGCTTATTATATCATGCATTTCCCATGCGCAAACAGAATGCAATGCAAGCAACACCGAGCAATCATATGCCAATCAGGAACATTTAAATACGTACAGGATAATAATAATTCAAGCCAAGCAGGTTAATCCCTATTTCATTATCACTACCCTTTTTAGGCTTTTACAGGTTAATGACATGCTCTGACATGCCATATTGATTCTCAGGACTTTTAGAGGTAAACAACGTGCTTTTATCACGTTATAACAATTCTTATGACTTTTACAGGTTAATTACATGGGAGGAGTTACAACAGGAATTTAACGTTAATATTATCGTCATACTAATAACAATTAAACAAACAGGATTGTCGCTGCAGACGACCCAGGATGGTTAATAATAACCAAACACGGCCATCAAGTATATTTCAATTGATGCCGCTGCGTGCACGCGAAGGGAATTTTTATCCCTCCCTAGCTAGTCAGGACTCGTAACTCTCCCAGTTATTATCATTTACAGCAATATCCTCATTGCTCAGGTTTTCAAGATTTTCAGGCAGATAGCATGAAATGAAATATATTAATTCCATGTATAACAGGATTCAAGATTTTCAAGCATATAATATGAAATTATTCATATTAATCCATGTATAGCAGGTGACCATCGTGGTGTTCGTAATTCGAGATTTCAGGTACATAATATGAATTAATCATATTAATCCATGTATAGCAGGTGACCACCATGGTGTTTCATAAATTTATATAACGCTATATTTTGTAACGTTCTTAATAATTTTCAGGATTAATAATTCGTTACAAAATAATATCAACAGGCACATGATATCACATATCAAGAGCAAGCAATATTCAAGAGATCGTTATTTAAATTCTATAATATTCTACAGGTTGCATCGTTACCCTTCTGGCAAACAAATCAAGTCAATCAAGTTCCACATAATTTTATTCTTTATTTATCATACAGATGCGTTATCACACAATCACATAAATCAAATCACGCATACATAATTTAGGATAACGATGTATGTTACCTCGTCATTTATAAAAATCAAGAAAATCCTTCAGATAATCCCAAGCTTATTCCTTCTCCTACGTAACGTTCGTACCTCGGTCCGTACTCAAGTCATTGTTTCCTTGGACTGATCAGGGTTCAGGACCTAGACAAGTCTTCTTCTTTCAGCTAGCGTATTTTCTATTGAAACTTTATGGTCTGTCAAGAATTTCAGAAAGATCTGCAGGTTCACCCATCAAGTCCTGTTTGTGTCCTGTCAGGAACCAAGCTAGTGAACCATTAACATTAGTTGGCATCATCTACCAGGACAACCAGTTTTAATTAGCTTGATCACATGGCTTTGCATTCATACCACACAGCACAGGCCTAACACGAATTAAGAATCATGTCTATCTTGATTGATCTATCTGTTTCATATATGTTTATAAATAGCCCCCTATCCTTGCTTATTTGAACACATCCTCAGCAATTGATTTCTTGCCTATAAAGAATCAAAGAAGTTTCACCCAGACAATTTCAAAAAAATCATGATTAGGCACAAGAGCCTCATCAAGATGGCCAGGAAATGGCAAATGTTTGCCTCTCTAAGGAGGGAAAGGATCTGTGCGCCTCCTACCATCACCAAAAAGGTGTACGAAGATCGATGCACTAGTTTATCAAGGATAGAAAAGGGGATTTCATTGTCTACACAGTGGATCAGAGAGGGTTCATGATTCCATTATCATACATACGAGACGAAAACAAAAATGAAAGTCGAAATCGAAACGAAAGATGAATTCTTACCCCATTTCTCTGTCTCTATTCTTCTCAAAGCTTAGGTTTCTCCATAGGATGCTAGGTCAAAATTCGTGAGGCTAACATATTTTGAAAGTATTTATATCGACACGTGATTGAAATATTTATGGAAGCGGTTGAGATATTCGTGGGATTCTTGCATCGCTCAAAGATATCTTACCATATTTAAAATATATACTTCCTTATTCAAAATATTTTGGGATATTACATCTCTTCCTCCTTTTAAGAAGTTTCGTCCTCGAAACTTAATTAAAATAAATGTTATAGAGAAAGACCTAAGAATATAATACTGCCTGCCAGACCAAAAATAAAGCTGTACAAGTTATGTATTAGCAAGGAAGACATCCTGATAGCTCCATACACTCAAGAGAACTGAAACTTCAGCTTTAGAAGCTTTGTGAACGAGGACAATATCTTCTAAAGATTAGTAGACTCCAACCTATCAAAGACGGTCATCATGGTAGCAATTTACGAGGATCACGATGATTAAGATGAATACAAAGAGGCTTGACTTGCAAGTCTATAAGTGAAATTCGAAACTGAGCAGAGTCTATAACTTCATTCAATAGAAGCAACAAACTTGTCAAGAACAAGAGCTCGAACAATTGAAGCGAAAGAAAAATTGAAGGAGATCAACGATCATAGAAATGAAACGAGGAGAAAGTCAACACCAGATTGCAAAGGCTCAGCATCAAATTCGAACTCAACCCAATAGAATCCAAGGAACTCTAGCAAGTGAAGCGAACAACGGAAGGGAAACACAAGATCACTTGAACATCATCTTACAATTATAACTCTACCTACTAAGGCATAAGATTAAGCATACAGAACCTAACACAAGTATAACTGACATCATGACATATTTTGACACCAAATCTACTTCAACAGGACGAACACGACCATGATACTAATCATCCCACCGATGAGCGCATTAATCACAACCACTATATGCAACAGACCAAGTAAGTATCTTTCTAGATGTATTATTTTTTTTCTTCTTCTCGTCTTGCCGATCCAACCGTTCAGATGAAGAACTAGATGTTTAAAACCTGCTGATAAATTTTCAATCCAATCCAACGATGGATGAATCTATAGTCGCTACTTTATGGTGGCAGCTTTTGCGTTTGAGTGAAAAATGACTTCTCTAGCTCTTCCTTCTCTGGCTGCTATGCATTTTAAAACCTAATCCGTCTGAGCTTGTCTCTTCCAGAAGCCTCTCCAGTTAAACAAGTGAGACATCAAGTGGATTTATAATTTTGGGCCTTTCTCCACATAGAAAAAGGAGCCCAATACCCATCACTATGGTAGCATGATTCCATGAAAACTATACATCTAAGCAGAGAAACCTGCGCTAGAAAAATTGCAGAGGCATGTACTCAAATAAAAGTAACTCCACTAATTAAAACTCTAAAAGTAGATAATAAAGGGATCTGGGTATGATCCAATTTCAGCATACGCTACACTAATAAGAGTCTCTCCCATCTCAACCAAGTTTGTACTGGAATTCACCTGCATACCATTTTCGATCTGACGCTTCTCATACCCAGTTTCGTCATATAGATTATCCGCTAAAGAAGCAGCTAAGTTTCACAAAAAACGACCTTGTACTCGATCCATGAACTATCCTAAATTTCCCAATGGTTAAAATTTTTTTTCTTAATCTTCTAACAAGATCAATCCACCGAATCCATGACCTATGCTTTTTATTCCTCACGACACATATCATCTTGTACATGAGAGCAACATTCCACGATCATAGATTAACGAGACCAAACTCTCACTATCCCATATAATGAATACAACACATGTGTTACATTTATCCATGTAGCTAGATAAATCATTTCCTTCCCTATCATTAGTACAAGATATACATGTATTCTGTCATGTCCAAGAAAATTTAACCAGTCTTTACGGGATATTTTTGTATTTTAAATGTCAAAAATACTACCATATTTCATTCGATATCTCTTTTTTTTTTTTTTCTTTTTCTTTTTTTTTTTTTTGGAAATCTCCAAAAACTTCAAACCGTAAAAGAATGACGATTGATATATTAAGATTCCTCAAGTAAAAGAAGAGTTTGAGCATTAGGAAAACTCAAATAGTTTGGCTAGAAAATCCATCTCGTTTCCAGTTTCAAGGTAAACTCAACCTTCTTTGAGATTGGTTTGTAAGTTTTGAAAAAAAGTCAAGATTCTCATGGAAGAGCTATTATGACACGCTAATCCAAGTCACCATAGGTTATCAAAATTCAAACCAAATAATTTAATGCAACCGATACAAAATGAGATTTTCAAACAATCTCCATCTTCAATAAGATTGCGAATCAATAGAATACAAAACCTCACGAGAAAATTGAAGACAAGACATGTTTACTTTTCTAGCTTTCAAGATTGCCAAAATCATCTTTCCTTTAAATCAAAGACAAGTACAAGTGTATCTGTATCATAAGAACCGGGCTTATGTACTTCTTCAAATCTTTGAGTTCCAGTAATATTATTTAAGATTAAAAATAAAGTGAAGCCAGTTTTCAGAACCAACAAATAACTTTCAAGGCTAGCATACCACAAGAACAACCATCATGGCAGCAACTCTGAGACCATGATGATTAAATGGATAGAAAACAGCCAGCCAGCAAGTAAATTAATTCCGAGCTTGAGGTAAGTCATGAAAACCAGGTCACAGAGCTAGCTTGGAGATTCAACAAAAGAAGCAACGCATGTGAATATAGACCTGAGAACTACAGAAGAAATTGTCAGAGCTGTGACTTACAAGGATTATCATGATAACATGGATATAATGAAGTCCAACCAATAAATGTTTGCTTCACGTATGAGTCTAGACAACAACATCAAAACCTCCATACGAACGCATCCATCAGAATAAGAAAAAGATAATCAGCTTCGGATGCGAGGTTTTTGACGCAAGGGTTGAAACCAGCATAATAGAAACAAAAGGGAGCTCAAGCAACCCAAGAAAAGAGAAACGGAATCCTGAGAGAACACACTTGACACTTATGTCTTTGTATAACTTTTAAAACTTAATCAGGTCTTGAACTTGTTCCTCTCAAAACAACAAAGTGTAGAGAAACAATGAAATAAACTACTCAACCCAGATTCAAGAATATAACTCAATCGAGTTAAATACAGCATAAGAACAAGATCGATCAAGAAGGATGAAATCGACAAAAGCCGTGAAATACATACTTGAAAACCAACAAGACCCCATAGACACAAATGCTTTTGCTCAAGAACGTTCAAGCAAACTAATCAAATCAAAACAAGGAGGATTATTCGATTTCTATGCTATTGGTTTAGGAAGTAGCAATTAAGCCTTAGGAAGATGAATTCAAGACACCGTGAGCTCATGAAATAGAGGATCCAAATCTGAAATCAAGACTTTGCATTCTCTTTGCATTGTTATGGAATGTGAAATTCAATTCGATCAAAATATCAAGAAATAAGAGCTTGATAAGTCCTTACGACTTACTAAAATCCAATACAAATAGCTCAAAACAGTACACGAATCGGATCGAGATAACAATTGCCACTTGTAAGCAACAGTTTGCTTAGTTCAAATGATTGAATTATTGAGTGCAACAATTTGAAAACAACAGATTGTCAAGAATACTTTCTTTCAGGTTTAGGATCATCCATTTCAAGCTTGAAATTCCATTTTCCATTTTTTTTTTTAATTCAGGTTCAAGAAATGGAACAACTTTTCCTTATCACCACATCATTTACATGAAATAGTGCATAGACCACCAATCCTTATCCATCCACTCGTCAAAAAACCTTTCTCAAATATCAGGGGTCTATTCCTTTCCAACGAGATAACCAATAACACTCCTTCTTATAGAACAACTAAATTCTAAATCGAGAATTTCCAAAGTCAATTCCATGAGATCATAACTTGATATCCTCGAGTCAAATATCAAAGAATACAACTTCCATTACGACATCCCATGTAATGATCTTTCAAGCACAGGTATCGAGATTCCTCAAGAATGTCAATAAAAGAGATTGATTATGCCACTTAGGATCATGCCAAGAATCGTATCACAAAAATAACCAATTCTTGTTTAACACGTACATGCCTAGATTTATACCCATAATCCCTAACTTGGATTGTTTTCTTGGTATTATCCCATGTTCCTTTCTTAAACCCATACTCCCCTACCAGGGCTTGGATAGCATTCACAAGAGATGCCTCAATAGGAGGTGCATTAGTCAATACAGGTTGCGCAATATTTGGCATAATCGCAGGTCCTACTGACCCAGCGTAAGAGCCTTGCTGTTCAACTTCCTCTTCGTCTTTTACAGGCGGAGCATTCTGGTTTTGGATCACGTCCAAAGCATTTTGGAGCACATCATCGTGACTGAAATAAATTATTTATCAATGTCAAGCATATTTCCTTTCAAGTTTGATATCACAGTCAAGCTCCGGATTTCATTTTCAGTTACATTATTTACGATTCATGCAGGGCTCAGGAATTGTTATCACTTCAACTCAGGGATAAATCATGTCAAGAACTTGGTATCCCACAAGCAATCAAGGTCCAGGAAACGAAATAACTTTTATTAATCACTAAATAATAAACAGGAAATAATGTTTGACATCCAAGAGAATCTAGCACGACCTCCACAACGGTCATTTATTACAGTAACTATCTAGAACTTGTATGCTACTTCATTAAGTCTATCTTTAGACTCATGATACTAGAACAGTCCTTTAGGTAGTCCCCTACCAAGAATTTCCTCTCTTAAGTGCTCCGCATAATTTTCCTCATAGGCCAGGATTTCTTTACATAGCTCTCTTCCGTTAATTTTCCATTTTCCATCCACAAAGTATTCATCTTCATTTGGTTCTTCCTCCGCGAAGAGATTGTCATACTTAATCTTAAGCGTAGAGAATCCCCCGGATGGTAAAGTGTGTAAGATTGCTGCTGTCTCGTATATTGGATGCCTCAATGGATCATATATCCTCTTCAATGCTCTAATAATCTTTAGCGTTTTCCTGAGATGCCCATCTAAATCCTCCCACGGTAGAAAGCGCGGAATCCTTTGCCAGACTGGTTGTCTCGGTATTATGCTACACTTCCGTTTTCCTGACCTTTGGAATATTATTCTTAAGTTAGTCACCCAAATCATTAAATCGCCAAGTACGAGTGGTCACATAAGTTTACCTTAACAAACATATCTCCCGTATCACGAGTTTCCTGCTTAACCTATACATGATCAAATTCTTACTCTTAACTCTATCTTGAATGATTTCCTGGTTATTATCCTACATTTCTTTCTTAAACCCACGCTCTGATACCAAAGTTTTCTTCGAAGCAATGAAACACGTGGCGTTACCGCCGCCTCGTTACCGCCGCTCTGATAGGTACATTTTTAATGTTTTATGACTTTAAAGCTAACATTTTTAATGTTTTATATGGTTTTAAGATGTTATACATTTTACATTAGATATTTAAATGTCATGTATTTCAATAAGGGTATTTTTAATGCTTTATGATTTTAAAGTGAATATTTTTATATGATTAAACATTATTGTATTTAAATGTTATACATTTTTGTATGTACATTTAGAATGTAAAGTTCGATTGAAAATATTATACATTTTCATTTTGGACATTTATAATGTGGGACATTTTTATGCTTTTTAAGGTTGAACATTTCTTAAGTTCTTTATGATTAATGTGAAACAGTTTAAGGCTATGGTTTTTTAATTGATGAATGTTTTTGATATTTTACAAGATTGGATGTTAATTTTATGTGATGGATATTTTTTAATGTTTTTTTTATTAGTGAACGTATACTTTAGTTGTGAGACATTTTTAACACTTTGATTAAATGTTATACCTTAAAGTTAGACGTTTATAATGTGACTTATGTGTTTAAAATGTTATATGTGTTTTATAAACATTTATAATGTTTTATATGTTACACATTTTATGTGAACATTTAAAATGTGAATTATGTATATATGACCTATGTTAAGGTTTCTAAACTAAATGATCTCATCACATATAAACATATAAGCACAAAAAATCATAGAAAAGCATATGTACAAAACAAATTGGCCTCAGATATTTGCTAAGTACGATCAGTTTTGTAATTTTTTATCATTGGCCTAAACCAATCTCAACGACCATTAGCCCTGATAGGCAGATTTCTGTTCATATCAACATATCAATTTCAGGAGTTATACTCGGTTCCAGGAACTTTTCTGGTTGCTGCATAATGGTAAGTACCCATGAAAAAAGCGGTCTTCACATCAAGCTTCTCTGACCATAAACTTGTGTTATTGTATGGCTTCAGTAGTTCCTGGAAGGGCTGTGACTAGCATGCGCAGAAATGCTTTAACTTCCTTGCAATATTCAAGTAGACTTATGCAAGGCAGCTACTTGAGAAGTTTAATTTCACAAATAGTAAGCCAGTTAGCATCTCAGTCGAGTGTGGAGCAAATATGGAGGCATCGTCTGAGATTCTCTTGATGATAGTAAAGCAGGCTACTTAGTTACATCAGAGAGGTACTCTTAAATATGGTTTGAGTTACAATCTTTCAGAAATTTCAAACTAAGATGTTAATGATTGGAAGAGCATCACGGGTTACCTATTTTTCATGGGCACAACTCTCACCTGGTGTTGTAAAAAGAAACCCATTGTGGCTCTTTGAAATTCAATACAACTTTCCTTGTTCTAAGAAGATGACCATTTTCATTTCGTTTGCTCACAGTTTTCATATACGCTGTCTATTTGATTGTCCTATGCTCCTGTCCTATACATCATCGTTGACATGATATTTAATTTACAGAACCTTCCCTTAAGCTCGAAATGCATTTTAGGGTCACAAAACTCTCCCAATGCATTTTCCAATCCCTGTAGAAGGATAGCAGATTGCTTATAAGGAATGCCAAGATACTCTGAAGAACACCTGAATTAATTTAAGCTTGTCATAATCGAAACACAATTGTCATGCTGAGAGCTATATAACAACAGTAATATTCAAACCGGACGACATACATAGTACAAAAGTAAGGCGAATAAAGTCTGCTCCATGAAATGACATTCATCACATGGACACGCTCAATGAGTAGCAAAACAACAGGAAATGTTCAAAATGCAAACCAAGCTGAACATCTTAGACTTCATCCACCAGCATAACGAGCTTAAATTCAACTTCAACAATCACTTGATCATCCATCTTGAAACCCTTATCTTTATTGTGGAGATCACTCAGTGAAAGGAGGTCTGTAGTGCCACTGCTATTACATTCTTTTGAGTACCAGCCACTTACTGCAAGGAGTACAAATAACATGTAAAGAACTTCCCTAACTTAGGAAGCTTATGTGATATCCACAACAAATAGAACTCTTCTTTAAAATTTCATACTCAGTTTACCTGTTTCATTCTTAAGCTTTTTCTTACCATAGAATATATATATTTTTTTTTTTACGATGACAAAGAAATGAAGTTAGATTGTAATTGTCTCTTACAAGAAGCTTCCTCATGTTCTTCACCTAGCTGATTGATGATGCGCACTGTTGTATCCACGTATAACTTCTTGCCGCCGGTTAGATCAGAAAATTCAAGGAGACTCAGGAAAACGGTGAGGCTTTTCCTCTTTCCTGCTCCCCAACCTTGTGGATATATCTCTAATTCCCTGTGGAACAGTAACAAGGCGAGTAAGAAAATGGCATAAGTTTTGTTTCTGCATGAATTATTGACTTATTACTACATACCAGGTACGCTCTTCCATGTCGAAATCATCAGAGCATTGGCTATCTGTAATCTTAGAGAACTTGTTGATCGTCCATGTAAAATTGTCGCTCGTACGTTCATTTAAAGTGGACAAACGTCCAATAGAAGTTGGTATGGTATCTGCGACAAAGACTTCGACTCCAAACTTGCACAGATCAGTTTTCGAAATGAAGCCATTGGATGGACGAATGAAATCACGAAGAAGGAGTGCTTGAGAAATCCCATTTGTCATCCGTGTTGCGTCATAGGTATGAGCCGTAGGACCTGAACTTATATTGTTAGCCAAGGACTGAGGCTTATACATGTACAAAGCAATGGAAAAGTGAAGGATAATGGTTGTATGAGTATGTTGGATTAATAATCTCTATTAGGCACTCATAAAATAAACACCAAATACTGATGCACTTATTGAGCATCATAAAAAATCAAATCACGCCCTTACAAATATGTTTTACCACTCAAGAATTACAACACATTATAAATGGGAAACTCGTTTTTTAGAAGGCTCAAGACACTTGAGCACTATGTTCTTTTCTTCTTGCTTGACACACATACTAAGTTTGGAACTAGCACTATTTATGGAGCCTAAGGAAGACCTTAGAAATCTTTTAATGCCTGGACCTCATA
This sequence comes from Drosera capensis, assembly GCA_001925005.1. Classification (NCBI taxonomy): domain Eukaryota; kingdom Viridiplantae; phylum Streptophyta; class Magnoliopsida; order Caryophyllales; family Droseraceae; genus Drosera; species Drosera capensis. Next base: position 140,828 of record LIEC01011872.1, read on the forward strand.
CAAGAACACGCACCATTAGGTAGATTCTATTGCCCATCAAGAAGCAATGATAGAGTAGGAGAAGAATATGTTATTAGCTGTCAACAGAATAGAATAGTTGAACTTACCTTGTATGGTTATATACTTAGATCCTTCATAATCAAAGATGAAGAATTTGATAATAGCATTCACAGTCCACCCAAACCCACGGGGTTTGCTGATTAGTTTTAAGTACAGAGAAATATGATCCTCTTCACCAATATTCGTGTTTCCGTGAGGATAGATAACTAATACCCTGAATAAATGAAAAAGGATCAGATTTGAAACAATTCATGTGTTCAGGTATAATTCATGATGGTTGTCTTATGTTACATACCATGTGTGGCCTGCTGCGACAAATTCCATTGATTCTATGTAATCCTCGTCCTGTCCTTCGATTGAATCTTTAAATTCTGTGAAGGACTCAATTTCCATAAGATAGTGAGCCGGTTTTTCATCTCTCACTGATCGTATGATATTTGAGGCATCATCGACTTTGAATGAGTATATGCTCCCTAAAGAAGTTTTCACCCAAGAAAAAACCGGAAAGGAAGGACAAAGATTAATATATCTATTTCATAATGAAAATTAGGCATTCCATGCAGTAAATCTCCTTTCTGTCGGCATTTTTCCTTTGATGATTGGTTCGTGTTGGGGCTTGATTTGCGTAGAATAAAAACAAGAAGAAATGCACCACTATATCATGAAATCTCTTTATGTGTATATATATATCCACACGTTGGGTTAGGAGATACAACCCTTAAAATCATGAAAAACAGAGTGATGAGAGCATGACCATTGAGGCTACATGTTGAATCCGGGCAACAAGAGTTAATCTTCTAGCAAAAGTGAATACCAAATTATATACAGGTGATCAAGAAAATCAGAAAGAATGAATCATACCATGGGAAGATGCCATGGTGGTGTTTTGTTGGCTGTGTTATACTGAATCTTGGAGCTTGCAAAAGCGTAATTTGTCAACTCTCATTGGTTCTTGCAAAGATATGTAGATCTGCAACTCTATTAAAAAATAGTATTCGATTAGAAAATTTGCTGGTTATTTCCTGGAAAATGATTTTCCTGCTACCAGTCAAGTTTCTGAACCACGTGACCAAATTCTATATACGATTTGTAATCTAGAAAGTCCAGCTGGTTTTGGGGCTAACTGTCTTCTACTACTATTTATCATAGAAAAAGAAGTAAGTTTTGTATTCCGGGCCATCTGAAGTTAGATTACTAAGCCTTAGTCAGCAATGTGAATATACTGCACGTTCTTTCTTAATGGAAATAAACTATGTCGTGCAAGAATACAGTGTGGTCTTCAAAGTACGATTACCTTCTGTAACAAAAAAAACTGAATAGAAGAGGAGCAGCAAGTGGAATCTGAACAATATGAACGAAACTTGTTTAATTTGTGGTGAATAAAGTCAACCGTACAAAAGGAAATTTAAAGGAAAAATATCCATAACAAACTCCCACACTTCCTCTACTACTAACCAGTACAAAAGGCTAGAAACAAACTCCCATTAAAGTCTCCCGTTATGAGTTCGATCCGAATTCAACCTGAAAATCTGATATATCCGAATATCATAATTAAGCAACGATCAACACTTTTGAGGAACTCTTATAAGTAATTTTTCCAAGGATAATTTTGCTATAATTTTGAAATTCATGTGAGCTAATCTCTTATGCCATAGTCAGTCTGTATTGTCAGCACCTCTTATGTAAAAACATGTTATTTATGCTGACTCTAATGAGTTGAAGTCAACTGCATAAATATTTTTTTTTTCTGGTTCCTACCAGTTTGGCTTCTTTGGTGACTTTGTCTTTTACTTGACATGAATCATGAGTAAATGAGACATCATAATTTTTGTCACATAATTGGCTAATAGAAAGCAGGTTATGTTCTAAACCTTTTAACATAAGTTACATCTCTAAAGGTTAAAGAACTTATACCAAGGGTTCCATAATCTTTAATTTTTCCTGCATTGCCTTCTTCAAAGATTATTAGGGGTCCTTTTTTTTTGCAATCTTTCGGAAATGATTTTGTTCTCAGTCATATGTCCAAAACATCCACTGTTTAGGTACCACGTTCCACCTTATTGTTCCTGTAATAGAACATTGAAACTTTGTACATGGTACCCACTCATATAGGTCCTTACTTGTTAGTCTATCAGATCTACACTTGAGTTATTTTCTTGTGTGGAGTCCAACATTCAAATGATTTATGGTCAGGTTTGCCACGGGTATAGCAGTAGACTCTTGGTCTTGTTGCCCTAGGTGATTTGTTAGTGTTTCTCCACCTCTTCTGCTACATTATGCATGTGAAGACAGGTTTCGGATGTGGTTTTCACCATGCAGTATTGGAAGTATTGTTCCACACTGAGTAGTTTGATACATATTGAAGTCGGTATCGCCTTTTATTGGTTTAATTCTTATGATTCTAGTTCTTCTGCACCTTGTGGTGTTCTATACCATTTTTTGCTAATGCTTTGATCAAGGATTTAACCTTTTGGGTTTGAGCAGTTAAGGCCTTACTCTTCTGTTCTCCTTGTGCAGTAGAGGCTTTGCCCTACTACAAGACTTTTATCGAGGTCCCTTTTTACCTATTTTGACTGGTGCTGACATTATCAATCACTTTTAAATGTGAGGATTGACCCATGTTAAGCATTTTTTGCAAGTTCAAGGTTTTTTCATTCCATGTATCTAACAGAGTTTGAAGCTCAACATTTCGCAATGTGAGTGTTTTCACCACTGTATTGAGGAGCTTTACTTTTTCATGTGATTTCTTCATCTCATTTTGAGCCACTTCTAGAATATAGTTAATCTCTTTATATGTTAGACTGTAATCTCTTTTCATGTGCAATCAGCTCGAGATTCTCCTTATGTTCCCTTGAGAGGAAAAAAAGTTTTCAGAGGTTTCTTGAAATACCTCTTTCAATTCCTCTAAAGTAACATCTGTGTTAGAAAAATCAAATAACTGTTGTTTTTCTATGCTTTTTGTCGTGAGATAGAGTTGAGCATTGGAGATTATTTTCTCATCATCCGAGTCTGTTTCACTCCATATTTTAGCAGCATAGGCTTTGCCCTTTTCTTTCCTTCTAGAGTTCCCTTTGTTGTGTTCCTTTTTCTTTCTCTATGCATACGATTCCTGTGTAGGTCGTCTGTATTATACGTTCAATATCTTATGCAACCCCCACTGTTCAAGATCTTTGATCCCCTTTTATAGGCTGAGGGGATAAACCCATGACTTGTGTCTTGATCAGATGTTGTCAGCTGATCACATGTAAACCTTCACTGATATTGATAGCTCACCTTTTTTAGATCCTCCTACTGTCACTCTAAACCTTAAAATCTTCGATTTGATTGATCCTCAAACCTCTGACCCAACCTTAGAAACCATCTCTGCTGTATTCCAGTCACTACTGCAACCTCGTATACACCCAAATCTGATACAATCTATGCATTGCTATTTGGTCCTCATCTGCAAGTTCAATCCTACATCCTAAAACATTTACGGCTTTTTTGTTGTCCACGCATGTTTTAGTTGCTTAACCAAAATTTTCCATAGTAGTCTACATCTGGTGGCTCACATAATGCTCTTTATCTATGGTCGTTTGGTTTCTAGCATCTGACCTACATTGCAGATACATACCTAATTGCAGGATAAGCACACTAACAATATCATGGCTAATACTCTTAAGTTTTATTCATCAATTTCTATACAACTTGAGGGATTGCACATTTCTATCAATAACTTAAAAATACTTTTGTCTCTACTACAGACACATTCCGCAAGTTTATAGGAGGTTAAGGAATACTAACCAAGACCAGGATTTACTGAATCGTGAAAATTTTTTATTAGCCTATTCACCCCCCTTCCCCTTGCCAAGGCTATTGATTGTAAACTCTATGATTTATACTATATCTTTGGATTTCCATTCCAAGGATCATTTTAGCAACACATCTTCTTCAACCTGACAATGTGCTACTTTTCTTTCATAGCTATCAACATGTCATCCACATAAAAGTCTTAACAGCACTATTGAACCATCATCACAAAATAAATAGTAAACAACGATAATACTCACAATAAGAATATCTATGTGTTATAATGAAACCATCGAATCGCTTGTACCACTGCCTAGGATATAGCTTCAGGCCATACAACGATGTATATGTATTTTTCTTTTTCTTTTTTGTGTATATGAAAGAAAAGATGTATATCTTCTTATATTTTAGATAGAGTTTCCTATCATCCATTTAGAGGGAGACTATTGAGTCAAACCCATGTATAAAAATTGATGGATATGAAAACTCTACCATTAGAATGTCGCAGTATGTATCAAGATTGAGATTTGTCTACTTGAAAAGTGAGTCTATAATGGATGCGCAGTAAGTCTAATTCAGAAAGGAATACAGCAATGTTGGTTCAGGGAGGAATACAATAAGGCTGATTCAGAAAGGGATGTAGTAAGACTGACAGTATTGAGATCATGAGTAAAGGGATAGTGAGGCTTGGACATTTCGACTTCTATAGTAAGGAATGATGTATCTTGGATTACTTCTATGTGAAAAAGGCTTACTGCAGCAAGGCTGAAGTATAGTAAGGTTAAGTTCAATAGAAGGGTCCAGATGAAGTCAAGGTTCACTTGTTGCCTTTTGTACTATGTCAGTGTCCTTTCCTGCATCAAAAACCATAGGCCACGGGTTTATGAATATGGTTCTAGGGTGGCACGAAGTGATGTTTCAAAGAAAGGATGACTTAAAAAATGGTTAGAAACTTAAGATTGTCTATAAATACAAAGATAATGACCAAGGTTTCACAGCTTTTGAATTTCAAAATCTTCTTTACTCCGAAAGAAAAATAAGTGCAGTGAGGCTTCAAGTGAACTGTGTGAGAGATTGATAGTTGAAGATCTGAGCCAGCTATTTGAAACAAGATTTGAAGCAAGGATTGAATAGTACTAGTGTTAGACAAACGATTGCAAGAGCTGTTTCGAGTCTTGTTGAGGATAAGAAAAGATCTTACAATCGGTTTGTATTGTCATTTACTTACTATAAAGTGACAGGTTGATTATGTGCTTAAAAAAATCACAGTAGTACTATCATCATAATATATCACATTGATAGTCAAAAAAAGACACGAGTAAGGGATATAGTCATAGTTTATCTATATACTCTAGCCAGTATAAAAATTCCTTGTGTCCTTACATTATTGCTTTCATCATCCTTAAATCTACTGTTAATCTACTTCAACCAATAATAAACTAAGAGGAAGTAGCTGAAAACAACCTTATTGCCCAACTAACCTTTGTTAGTTTGACAGTAATGCTTCGAAAAGGAGACTATTCACCCCTCCCTCTCCTCTAGTATCACAGCAAGCTATATTGGGATTTTTAAACCCTTTGTAGTAGTTTGTATCTAGATGATCCACATTCAATCTCCAACTATTATCTGCTGTTCTTTTGCATGTCTCTCTAGACTTCAACTCACTAACGTAATTCTCAAATTAAGCAACTACCCATAAACATATCTTACTTCAAAGCTTTCTTCATCGATTGCTATATATCTGGAGGATTACACATTCCTAACATAATACATACAAGTCATCAACATGGTTTTTGGATACAATAATATAAATTTATTTTTTAACCATTTTATAATAATTATATATAATTTTATAATCATTCCAATTATATTCATACTTCGGATACCTTTGTATTGAATTAAAATATATAACTATTCATTTATCATAGCAAAATAAAAAAAAAATTCAATATTTTCATAAGTAATTTTTACCTTTTCTAAACCTAAATAATTAGTATTTCTTTTTTTCTTTCTCTTTTTCGATGGATAAAAGATAAAAAAAAGAAAAGAAAAAAAGAAAAAGATCATGAAGCAATACAATTCAGTGTTAGAAAAAGGAGTGAGACTAATCAAATGAATTTAATTTAATTTTCGAACGAAGTAATTCTATTATAAGATTATCTTAGTTTATATATAACCTATTCAAGTGACAATGAGTTCAATCATGGGTTGTTTTTTTTTTTTTTTTTTTGTTGCTTATGGTGTGTCACACCAATTAAACATTAGGTAAGAAAAAATAAAAGTGTCATTATAAGTAAAATAGATTAAGTCTTTCATCATAAATATGACGTGTTATTACTTAGTTACAAAACAAATCAAAATTTTGATCTATGAAATAAAATCTACAAAACAAGCCTAATATTGAATAGGAAAAAATATTAAATTTAAACAAATACATATTTTAATGAGATAAAAAACAAAGAGATCAAATACTAATAACAAGGACAAAATAAAAACATCTTTTTTATTAAAACCGGTGAAAACAATAAATAAAATTGATTGCGTTTTTCGTAGACACTGGAAACTATGGTTCCGCACTTCATTTCGCAATTGAAGACGTACTGCATAACTATGAGCCCATCTTGTAGCTTCATCCGATACATGTCGCCATCACCTATCCGAGATTGAAAGTACACGTTAACAAGGATGCAAGAAAACTTGCACAAAATTGTTATCAACATGTCCAATAGTTATTTCTCGATGTTCACTGGTTGGGATCGGAGGGGACCTCAACGGCAAATGAGTAAAACAACCTGTAGCATATGTGACAAAAGTATGCATGACAATATTATACCTCGACGTGATAACAACTCCCAAAATCATACAATCCATCAAATTTGTTTGACTCGTCGTAGCGTCAAAGCAATTGAGTGAGTAAAATAAAGTATCTGTATATCCTCGCTGTGGATATTAGACATCATACAAACTATTTTTGTGATGATCACTTCAATAAGATCCATATTTATTTGAGCCCATTGATCCTCACCATATCTAACCAGTGCATCTTGAATCCACAATGATAATCCCCTTGAACATCAATAATGTTTGAAATAAAATATTGAATAGGCTTTAAAAAATGCAAGATATAAGAAAGTGGATTGTATTTCGATTAAGCGACTGCCATCGACCCTTCCCTCTTCCTCGTGATCTTCTCATGCCCTTAGTAGTTGTCTCTAATGTTGAAGGTATATGTCGAGCACTCTGCACAACCCTACCTTTTAGGTTGTCCTTTGTGTACTCTGTTATAGGAGGGAGTTTGAACAGTGCTTTGAGATGGATCTGCTATGTCGAGCAATCTGTTTATAACATTCTCTCGCATATTGGGATTCATGGTCTATAGTATCTCATCAACTTCATATGTTCTATAGGGTAGTGCATAGTCATCATTGGATCTTTGACCGTTCATAGAAAGCTTTTGTCCAATGCACATTGATGGTGGATAATGGAATATGAATAGAATGATGGTGATATTACGCTAGATCATGCTTACCTAGCAATCCAAACATCGTTTTGAGTGAACAGTTACACAAGCCAGACAAATGAGGAAAATCTTCAGAAGCACCCCTTAGCTGGTCATTGATTTTAAACAATGCGATAATTACATCGAGCATCGTATTTGATCATAAAATGAGTTATTCAATAATGAATGACGAGGACTATTGAGAGATTCCAATAATGCTTGAATGATTCCAAACTGCATCCTCAACATCTTGTGTATTTTCATGAAAGAAGTCTGCAGTGATGACATGGTATCTCCCAAGTATCTCTTTAGCCTCGCATGAGATGACTCCACCCTATTAATAAAAATAAATGATTAAATAAAAGTTATTTTGTGAAATAAAATTAAATATGAAAATAAACAAATTGAAAAAATAATATTACCTTTGACTAAAATTACAACCCATATGTATATATTTGTTTGTCCAAGCTGAAATAAATCGCTTCCTGTATATCTCGAAGCTAGATGATTATGGCTGGATATTGATTATAATTCTCGCACAAGTCGTCGTGCCTTGTTTGAAATGATGACTGACGATGAATTGATAAGAATTTACCATGACTCTGAAAACTCCTTCCATTATAAGCTTAAGAGAGGGCTATATTTCTTTAGTACACACTGATTTATGTGCCATATGCAAAGCATATTGTTTTCCATAGGAAATAACCTTTAAATTTTTTTCATTAGAGGCAAATCTTAATCAAGAACAATAACTGATGGCAAGTTAGCACCTTTTTCAAGCAATCAGTTTTCAAGTTAGTTAAAACCCATGTGAGTCGTTCTATATCCTCATTATGAAGATAGATGAACAAGAGTGAGTATGTTTTATAGGTAGTTGTGAATACGATAATCTTCAATAATGACATTCGATACTCATTGGTTTTATATGTAGCGTTAATTATTAACATTGAGAAAAAAAAAAACAATTGACTCCTAAGTATAGACTCATAAGATGAACCCAAATAATATAAGTGATTTCGTTTGTGTTTGGATTTGTCAAAAAATTATATAAGTAGTTTTTTTCATAATTGAACTATTATGAATTAAATAGGTGTTAGACCTCCTAACTCAATTTTTCTTTTGTGGGTGAAGATGGCATTGTAAACACTTTTTATACTCGTTGTATTTGAAGATTCTTTTTGTTTTAAGACACTTAAAATTTCACGAGGAGTAGTACTTTTATACATCTCGATAACAAACTCTACTTGGTGTGACTTTAGTCTAGAAGGATACTTGTGCCTGTCAAAATACTCTAGAAGGTTATGGTTATGAAAAATTACATACTACTTATAACACCACAATGACACCATCTACACGTTATGATACACCTCGTAATTCGAATGGACAGTTACATTTTTTGAAGCCTGTATTTCTTTGTACGGTCTGACCTTCAAGAAAATACGAAGGAAGTTTATATTTTCCTCATCTTTCACAACAAGAAAATATCTAGGTAATTTAAGAACATTGAAATTTGTAGAATTTATAATAACCACGACAATCCCATTTTCAAGTCCCATTGTTCCTACCCAAGCTAACATTTCTTCTTCGTTTTAACAAATCTGCACATTCGTAGACACGAATATGTATAAGTATAAAAATGGCAGTGGTATAAATTATTTATGTATTTCAAATTCAGTATCAGAAACGAAAAAAGATATCGCTTACATAATTTGTAATAAATTATTATGTACTATCACGATGATTGTTTGATGCACTATTTGCTTAGAGCATCTCATTCTCAGGTGAGAAACACTCTAAAATTTGAAAGTAGTAATTTTTTATTGTAGAGAAATATGTTTGAGATCTTGTGAATGATGAAAGAATGAAAAAATGAGTTAGTATTTGTAGAAGAATTCGTTTCATATTCTGTGAAAAAGAATGGGATAGTATAATAAAAATTAATATACTTAATAGATCTACAGAAGGATGGGCATATGCAAATACAGGGACTTGATACGCATTAATTTAATTATGGGCCGTATTTTTCAATGTTTAGGTAAAGTGATATGCATGGGTGTCTGTATTTTCCACTAAATGAGACAAAGTCACAACAAGGATAATCAACAAAGAAAAAGAGAAAAAAAAAACAAAAAAACAAAAACAAAACGCATGGTATGTGCGGCTGGGCAGGGGAAACAAGGAACAAAAAACATTGATGTGTTTGTGAAACCTTGACGTTTTCTCAGACCAGTATGATCGCTTTCTTTACCGTTTTCCCGATAATAATCGTTTCCATCTAGTACTCAATTGCCCCCTTGTCTCAACAGTTCCTTTACGCGCAACTTTATTTGTGCTTGACTTTAAACAACCCGATGATTAACACAATCGCGAATAAGCAATCACAATGAGTAATCAAAACAATAAACGAAGGCAACAACACCAAATCTTTACTTGGGAAAAATCCTCAAGGGAAAGAGAAAACCTATGAAAAAACAATCACAAACCAATAAGCAGATTATAACGACCGTCTCTACCCAACGCACTTGATCTCATTAGAATTCTTTATGAATTGATTTCATACACTTGTACATCAATGGCCTAATAACATGGGGCATTTATTGGCCTTGAAAAAGATATCAAAAACAAAACACAGACTCCAAACTGTCGAGAATCACGCTTGGGCATGGACGTGACTACTTCCGAGCGCAATACGGTTTTTCCATAAGCAGTGTCTGTGAGCAAGAGGCCATGCCCGGGCATGGACCACCACTATGCCCGGGCACAAGGTACGTTTTACTGAAGAAATTTCACGGACATAAAACAACAATCTCCACCTTTGTTATGAACAGTTGTAACACCGGTTTTAAACATCATACCACAACAAACAATGATCGAATAACCTTGTATCCCGAATTTGAGCACGACCTTGCATCCCCTTTCATGTGGTAGGGGACACTTCACCACGAATTCAACAAGAGGTGATGTTGACAAGTCCAAGCAATGCTTGAAATGATAGTGGTGTTGAGATATGTGTGAGCGGGTTTACCCACATCGATCGTGGAGAAACAAAAAGAGTAGAATATATATATATGAGGAACCCATAACCCATCAACTTAGGCTTTTGGGTTAACAGTTGGGCCCAGTTCATATGTGTATTCTACTCAGGTCCGATGAAATGGTTTCCTCCCCTTGGGCCCTCCCGTGAATCCCAACAAGTAGGTACAAACTTGGTAAGCATATCTGCAACATTCTCCTTAGAGTGATCCTTCACCAAGTCTATGTCTCAAGAACCAACCCATTCTCGAATCTTGTGATACACTAGATACAGACTATTACAGAGGATTTTGGCTAAGCAGTTAAGACATGAATGGGCAACAAAACTCCTACAAATGCTTCACGATCTAGAATTGATCTTGTAGACAAAGGCCACACAGTAATGCATGAATTACATCAGATCTGGGTACACACGAGGTTGCAGCAGAATGGAGTGCAACAAAGATGGCTGTTAAGGTTAGGGCAAAAGTATGAGAATCAATCAAATGAAAGATTTAAGGTTCGAAGTAATAGTACAAGGATCTGAAAAAGATGAGCTGTAAACATCAGTGAAGGTTCATATGTGACAAGCGGTCTCCATCAGATCAAGTATACAAGTCACGGGGTCATTTCCTCAATCTATAAAAGGGGATCAAAAAGCTCAAGGAACAGTACTGTTGAACATGAGATTGAACCTACAAAGGTACAAAACAATTCCAAATTCAAAATGGTTCAAGTGAGCTGAGTTAAAGAAGAACAGGAAAAAGAGTGTTCACTAGTCTGCATTGAAGAATAGAAGCTGAAGCAAAGTCTAGTGAAGAATCTGTGTAAGGATCTAGCTTCTTCATCTTTGACAAGTTAATTAGCTTATAAAGGTGTCGTCTAGTAAACTAAAAACAAGAAGATAGTTGAAGTCTATGCTGCAAACAACCTCACTAGCCTACAAAGAATATCAGTGTATTCAAATTCATCATTTCAGTGTATTACACCGAAAAATTTAAAAACAACCAATTCACACCCCTCTAGGTTGTATGTGTAGATTTTACAATTGGTATCAAAGCCTGACTATTCAAATCTAATAGTTTTTGAAAGAAAAAGGTCATTTCTTTTGACTTGTTTCTACAAAGAAGTTACTAATAGTTTATTTTGGGAAGAAAATATGGCTCCTCCAAAGCTACCAAAATGTCTCAACAGTGGAGAGCCACCAAAATGCTCATTTGATAAATTCAATCACTAGAAGGTAAGGATGCTTGTACATCTGGATTCAATAGATGAAAGAATCATGACATCATTACAATTGGACCATACATGCCAAAGATGCCATATCCAGTTGATGCATCTAGCAAAGTGGACAAGCCCAAATTCCAATGGAGAAAAGAGGACTGGGATCTGATGCTGGTCAACAAAAGGGTAAGAAGTCAAATATTCAAATCTCTTTAATGATGATATGTTTAAGATAGTGGTTAATACGACCAATAAAAAGAAAGCATGGGATGCTCTACTGCTCAAGAATGAAGGAACAAATGAAATCAGGAAGAACAAGAATGATGCCTTGATGTCGTAGTATAATTAGGTCTCAATAAGAACAGATGAAAAATTGACCAGCTTCTATGAGAGGTTCAATGTACTCATCAACTATCTCAAAACTTTAAGAAAGACTTTTGGTAACAAGGAAGTTAACCCGAAGTTCTTGAGATCACTTGTGAGATCTTGGGGACAAAGACCACAGTAATAAGGGAGTCCAAGGATTTTGTCAAGATGTCCTTAGCATAACTGTATGGTGTGCTATATACATACAACTTGGAAGTAGAGCAGAAGAAACAGATTGATGAGACTAGGAAGAAAACTCTGACCTTCAAAGATCAAGAGAAAATTCTGAGATCCATGGCAGAAGAGGAAACCGGTGACACCTCGTCTGCAAGAAGTTCAGAAAACTATTCAAGAAGAAAAATCTCAAGAAAAACTTCTCCAATAAAGGCCAAAGAAGTAGAGATAGAGGTCTACTACATTTGTGGAAAGCCAGGGTACTTTGCTACACAATACAAATGACCTGCAGAGGAATTATCTCCACAGAGAAACAAAAAGGAATACAGAAAAGGGAACTCTTGAAGGAAAGGAAAGGGCAAGGCCTATGCTGCTAAAACATGGAGTGAAACACACTCGGATAATGAAGAGACAATATCTAATGCTCAGCTCTGTCTCTTGGCAAAGAGTGAAGAAAGACAACAGATATTTGATTTCTCTAACTCAGATGTTATCTTAGAGGAATTGAAGGAGACACTTCAAGAAATCTCTGAAAGCTTTATTTCCCTCTCAAGGGAACATAAAGAGAATCTCGAACTGATTGTAAATCTTAGAGAGAATTACAATCTAACATATGAAGATATTGAATGTATAACAAATGACCTAACAGTGGCTCAAAATGAGCTGAAGAAGTCAGATGAGAACGTAGAGCTTCTCAATACAGTAGTGGAAACACTCAAAATGAGAAATGGTGAGCTTCAACCTTAGATAGATACATGGAATGGAAAGACCCTGACCTTGCAAAAGATACTAAACATGGGCCAATCTTAACTTGATAAGACAGGATTAGGCTACAAGGACTTGTTGTTTTCGTGCTTTTTTAGAATATCAAGAAGAAGAACTGGTTGTGTGAAATCCGTCCAGTGACTTAACATTCTATTGCCTCTATTGCCTAAGGTGGGAATCGTGAAAGAAAGAGAAAGAGTTTCCACCCTAACCTTCATCGGCCGCTCGATAGAAGATATAGCTGCAACAGGATAAATGAAAGCGATCTACCATTCAAGTTGACTAATAAAGGGCTCGCTCTATAGGCTACCTTGAATATGGGATAGATAACAATTTACTCATATCACTCCGAGGAGATGATCTTTCACACTCAAAAGGGATTGATAATATCACAACCAATTAGAAAGAGGAAAAGCTGAGCTCTACAAAAGTCTTGTAGAAAGGTAAAGCCTCTGCTAAACAAGAAGAGCAAGAGACACCCAAAGGGTTAAATCTTTGACCAAAGTATCTGCACGAACTAGTGTAAAACACCAAAAGGTGCAGAAGGTCTCGAATCATAAGATTGAAATAATAAAATGTCATATAGACCCCAGTATGCATCAAACTACTCAGTATGGAACAATACTTCCAATACTCCATGGAGAAAACCATATTTGAAACCAGTCTATACATACATAATACAACAGAAAAGATGGAGAAAACTAACAGACCACCTAAGGCAATAAGACCAAGGGTCTACTGCTATACCTGTGGCAAACCTGGCCACAATTCGAATATTGGACTCCACACAAGAAAATAAATCAAGTATGGATCCCCAAAAATAACAAGTAAGAACCCATACAAGTGGGTATCATGTACAAGTTTTCAATGTTCTACTGGAGGAATAACAGGGTGGAACATGATACCTGGACAGTGGATGTTCTGGACATATGACTGGGAACAAAAGCATTCTCAAAGATTACAGAAAAGAAGAAGGACCCCTAGTCATCTTTAGAGGAGGCAAGACAGGTACAATTAAAGGTTATGGAATCCTTGGTACAGGTTCTTTTATTTTTAGAGATGTAGCTTATGTTAAAGGTGGAGAACATCCTATCTAATACTCCTCTTAAGAGCGACAAACTTAATGTGCAATGAAACCCAACAAGAAGAACCGAATTGCAGACAGAAGTGGGTCTTGATTTCGAGACATTGAAGAATGAATTAGATAAAGTGAAAGAAATATCCGAGCTGATTCAATCCCTTCTGTTAGAAAACTAGCAGAATAAATGACGAAGAGGTACTTGACTTCATCGAAAAGAAAAGAGTTGCAGAGGACATACAATACATCACATACGTATCCACTAGACGAATTGGGATCAACATCAGTACCAATGATTTTGAATAGCTCTTCAGAGTTCTAAACGAAGGATACAAAGATAAACCAATCTCTGTGGTAAATGATGGGAGACATGCAATGCTAAGCTAGGACAGACAAAAAGAAGAAATACGGATAACAAAGAAATATTTGTCCAAAGCACACAAACTACTTGCAGACGTAGTCATGATGGTAATCATGTCAAGGGAATTCTCAAAAGATCAGATCACCTCTGATTAGTAAGAAATAATGTGTGCAATCCTCACCAAGCACAATCTCAACTGAGCCAAGCTGCTGATGTATCAACTGGTCAAAGCAGTATAGGCCAAACAACCTTTGTATTTTAAAAAGGAAATCTCGAAGAATTTTTCTTTGGTCAACCGAATATCCTGCAAACGCGGAGAACCTTTAAAACCAACTTTCACTGACAGACCGACCACCACAAAGTAGCTTCGCACACAACAGGTTTTGATCCCTTGACCTCTACTCTTCTTGGAGGAGTTGGTTGAGCGACTTATCATGTGGGGTGGGAATGATCCCTACCAAACAACCTTTGTTTGGAAGGGTTATAAGCATAATCCTCAAAGAAAAGCTCAAGCTTTCTGATAAGAAGGGAAGGCCATGGACTGTAGCTATGCAGATTGATGTCCGAAAGATTTGAAAGGAGCCAATTGGTTTCTCAAAGAAACCAGCAGCAGTACAGACTACAACAAAGGCTGCAGACCAGCTTGACAAGAAGAAGCATTAAAAGGTCAAAGGGAAGATGATCAAGAAGGCAGAGATTATAGCACTTTATGACGCAAACATAGCACTGAAGTATTTGAAGGCTGGTGCTGATGAAAACCTTCAGAATCTCATTCTGAAAGCTCAGAAAAGCTATCAGGAGGTCAGAGAAGGACCACAAGCATAACTCAGGCAAGAGCTAGGTGCACAAGGTTATAGAAAAAAGGAGATTGAAGTCATTGAAGCCAAACTCAGAAGGATGCAGACTCAGCAACCACATATCACCTCTACTGTAAGTACATTGATAATAAGGACTGCTGATCATTCCAATCTCTAATATAGCAACGGAATTGGCTATGATTAAAGCAGACCAGCCCTCAATTGCATCCGAAGCATGGGCCACAACAACAGCCACAGTCACACAATCTCCAAAAAAAGAAGAGATCATAAAAACACTATAGATAGTCAAAGCCATACAAGAAAAGGTTCTGGAACACAGGGTCAAGACTGATGAAATGCTGGGCAAGCCTCAGTGGCTAGAACTGAACTGTCTACACATCAACAGTCATCTTTATCAGAAACTATAGTGGAATATAGACTCAGATAACTTTTTCAAGAAATCTACAGCATGCATCAGTGGACAAAGGATGTACTCAAGGAAATTCTTAGCAGGCTAAAACCAGTTGTAGATGAGTTGGAAGCTGACAAGACTGCTAGGGAAAGGAGTTTTTAAGACTTCCATGCATCCCTCTCCAATATGCCTGAAGGTCTCATAGATCAAATACAAAGGATCAATTTCCTAAATCTTCAGCACTACAGGCTTAGCTCCTCAAGTCTAAACAACCTAAGTGGGCAACACTCAGCTGACCTTCACAAACTATAAGCATCTTTGAAGACCACCCAGTAGTAACTTAAGGAGTATATTCGCAACAACGACACAAGGCTTGGCTTACTGAAAAACAAGCTTCAACTTGAAACTGTCAAAGCCATAGTTTCTTAGCAGACAACAACTTCTGAACTAAAAGCCTTTAGAACTACAATTGAAGTTCTTACAGCTACAATCAATGCTAACAAAAAGGGGAAGAAGTAAGAAAAGAAAGGAAAAGAGGCGACCAGCCTTTCTGAGGAGAAGGCAACAGACAAAACTACAACAAAACCATCTGTAGAAGAGGTCAAAAGAAAATCAACAGTAGCAGAATGAGAAAGGGCTGCAAAACTAGAAAGGTCTCAAGAGAAGAGGCCATCATGACACAAATCTTAGGGGGAGTAGCCCCACAGAAAGAAAAGAAAGCATCACAAAACATTTGAGGACCAGCCTCATAAGCCCAGCAAAGGCAGTGAGCATAACAGGTAGAAGGTATACACCTTTTGCTGTATATAAGTGTAAGAAATTAGATTAACTTTTATGTTTATCAAACAATGTAATTAGAGAGTTAGCTTGTTGTTTTACTTAAAAGTTTTGTTAGCATCAATGTAGGGGAAGATTGATTGGAATGTGCAATCCCTTCAGTTATATAGAAATTGATGAACAAATTTAGAAGTATTACCCATGATGTTATTAGTATGCTTAGGCTGCAAATTAGGTAGGTATCTTCAATATAGATCAGATGCTCGAGAGCAGATGATCACAAATAGAGAGAATTATGGGCCATCAGATGCACTACTATAAAGAATTTTGACTAAGCAAGTAAGACATGCATGGGCAACAAAAGACATGTAAATGCTTCAGGATCTCGTATTGATCTTGTAGACAAAGGCCAACACAATAATGCATTGATTGCATCAGATCTGGATGCAAACGAGGTTGCAATAGTGAGTGGGTGCAGACGAGATCTCAACGGTATTGAGTGCTAACTGAGTTGTAACAGACTGGAGTGCAACAGAGATGGTTGTTTAGATTAGGGCAGAAATCTCAGTATCAATCAAATCAAAGATTTGTGGTTCAGAGTGATAGTACGAAAATCTGAAAAAGATGAGCTATCAACATCAACGAAAGTTCTCATGTGATAAGTTATCACCATCAGATCAAGTACACAAGTCACAAGTTCATTCACACAACTTATAAAAAGGGATCAAAGAGCTCAATGAAAAGTGCTTTTGAACGTGAAATTGAACGTAGATGTGTGCAAACACAATCCAAATTCAAAACTTTTCAAGTGAGCTAAGTTGAAGAAGAACAAAAAAAAGAGGATTCACTAGTCTATTGAAGAAGAAAAGTTACAACAAATTCTGGTAAAGGATCTGTGCAAGGATATAGGTTTTTCGTATTTGACAAGTTAGCTACCTTGTAAAGGGGTTGTCTTATAAACAAAAAACAAAGGATAGTGAACCCACATCTTGAATTGACTAAACTGATCACCAAGGAAAAACTGAACTAAGCTTTAGGTTATTAGTTGATAACGAATGTTTGAACGAGTATAAATCATGCATTCTTTATTTTCTTTTCATTGTCTTGACTTATTAGAACTGTTAGAAATCAATCTCACCAGAAAAAAAAGACAAATTCTCAAAGTTTAAGTCCTTACTGCAGACTACCTCACTAATCTCCAAAGAACATCAGTGTATATAAATTCATCATTTCACTATATTGCACTGAAAAATTTTAAAACAACCTATTCATCCCACTTTCTAACTTGTATCTATTGATCTTACAGATAGCCAACATGGCCCAAGCAAGCATGCCATACCTTTGCACCATCATTTCGACTCGTCCTCCCTACATAAGCATCACTCGCAGACAAAACAAACAAAGAATTCTTCTTTTCTTTCTCATGAATAACATCAGCTGCTACATTCTTCACATTAGCGAGAATTTTCACATCCTTTGGACCAAAGATCGCATATTTTCCATAATCAGAGATTTGAGAAACCGAAACTAGATTCTTAGTCAAATCGGGCACATGATACACATCTTTCAGAAGCGTGAAATCATCATCAGCATAATGATTCTTAATTGTTGCAGTAACTTCTTTACTCACACGGTGAACTGGATTATCAGCTGTCTCAACTGATCGCTCTCCAATATGATTCCGAAGCTCTGAAAGCAGCGACTCGTTTCCAGTAACATGATGTGAAAACCTGAATCCTAAATCCACGCATCATCGTAGTTAGTATAGTTGACAAAATCTCGGGCCTGTTTTGAAGCACCAGCTGCATCATTAACCAAAGTGGCGGAGAAGCAGTTTCCCACTTTGCTTCTTCTTCACTTGTTGTATCTGAAGCAGAATTTGCCTTTACAACCTTAACTCTGCAATTTTTCCTGATGTGTCCAAGCTTTCGGCACCTGTAGTATTTTATGGAGCGATTATAACCTGATGCGCCTCCCAAATTGCCATCAGAACTTCCACCTAGATGCCCATCTCCAATATTTCTCTTGGAATTTGTATGTGCCGCTTGACTCTTTTCACTGACTGAGACCTTTGGTGTTAAATATGGCAGCAGCATTTGTGGACTTTGCAGCATCAACTTGGCAGAAGCATGCCTAGACCTTTCTGAAGCACTTTGGGCGATGGAGCACACCTGCATATACAGAGTTTATGTAAAACAGAAAGATTGTTTAAACATAGATGTCAATCAACTTGTACACTTCAATTTTATCAATATAATCCTCAAATATTTAACATTTGGGTCATGCTTGTGCTTCTCTTTTCCCTTTCACTTAGAGAAAAGCACTCCATCATTTTCAGAAGTCGATGCTTTTGACATTGGCTTAGCCAACGCCTCTTGATTGGAAAGCAAATCTTCCTGCTCTTCGATAGAAGGCTCACTGGCCCAGCCTTGTACCGAAGTAATAATGGGAATGTAGTCTTCCTCAGATCACGAATGATGTAGCGCCTCATCCGTGCTTCCTTTATCGGATCAGTATCGTCTAATTCTGAGATTTCTAGGCTTAGGTTTTTAACCTTCACGAAATTCTCAAAAATATACATACTACCTTGCGTTAACATAGCAAGTTCATTTTCCAACAACTACAGTTGTGCTGTGTTCTTCTTATTGAAGAGTGTCTCTTGGGCGGTCCAAACCTTCACCAACGAATCCTCATTCCGAACATGATCAATGTACTCCTTACTGATCGATGTTCGAAGAGCAAACAACGCTTTCCCACACCTAATCTTCCACTTCCTTCATGGCTCGCCATTTTTAGGTGTATCTCTAGGGAGGGTATCATCTCCCTTGACAAGCTCCCATAGATCTTGACCTTGAAGGAAGGCTTCCATACACAATCAGCAATGCTTTGCTAGACCAAAACCAGTGATAGCACTGCCCATGTTGTTGTTAGAATTCATCTCCACACAATTGTGTTTTAGTGACCAAAACAAACAATTGCCTCCTATGCAGAACACACCAGTCTTGTCAAGAGTTAAATCGCACCAAGCTTTGATACCCTGTAACAAAAAAAAAAAAAAAAAAAAAAATTGAATAGAAGAGGAGCAGCAAGTGAAATCTGAACAATATGAACGAAACTCGTTTTATTTTGTAATGAATAAACTCAAACGTAAAATAGGAAATATAAAGGAAAAATATGCATAACAAACTCCTACACTTCCACTGCTACTAACCAGTAAAACTAACAATTAGAAACAAACTCCCATAAAAGTCTCCACGGTGGCAGCGACGCATAAAGTAAAAGGTGGTCTGTCAATCTTACCATCTCCAGAGGAGGATAGAGGAACGACCATAATAGATCGGTGGAGATCGGACATAAATGATCGGTCACAGCCACAGTCGTGTATGGTATAGTCCTCAGAGTTGTGTCAAGATCTTAGAACAGCTATGCTTTGGTGCGACACAGGACCATAAAGGCAGGTACTTTATGGGGGTTTCTCTATTTCTATGACTTATAATTTCATTCTTGTTATGTGTAGGCAGGTACTTTATCAATAACCATGAATTTGTAGTGTCATTAATTTTTTGTTTGTGACTGTATGAACTCACATGTGCATATCCATGTTTGTTTTGTGGTGGACACAGAACCAAAAACTAGGCGACGGCCTTGTGGAGCAACCAGAAAGGATAGTGATCTTCTTTATGACCTATCAAAGTTCAATCCAATTTGATCCTGTTGTAATATAAACCAGTGGTTCCTCATAGTAAACTCAAGAGGGTTTAAAGTTGTTTGTCTCCAACTTTGAGTTGTTTCCATTGAGCAACGGTTTACCGAAATCTTAAGCCGAGACTTTCTGGGTTTGAGTTTATAATGTATTTTGAGCTAATGATGTAATATCGTGATCATGTTTCCTTGTAAATGCCAACATAAGGAGCCTAAGGAGCACTGTATCTTTCCTGGATCTCACCTGTTGCATAATAATTAAGCACTGTTTGTTTCCTCGTGGCAATGTATCTTAATTGAAAGATGATTTTAGATTTCGATGGATGGGTCGAGGAACAACTGGCGCACTATTTGCGAGCCATCAAAGTCGCGTACCTTTTGCAAAGGATTGGAGTCGTGTACTGTTTGACGGGTGAAGTCGTCGTAAGTGAGGCCGACGTTGTCTCCTTTTTTGTCCTTGCTTTTTTTGGAAGTTGATTGTGGCAAGCGCACTGTATTTCCATATATGGGCGTTGTTTGTCCTGGGAATGACGACGACGTGAACGGTTGACGCGGGGCATATGCGAACTGTTTGTTTCGAGAGCGGAAGGGAAGACAATGATGGATGAATGGCGGTTAGAGTTAGGGTTATGATTGGGGTTAGAATGATTATTGTAATTTGTAATTTATTGTAATAAATTATTTTCATATTTTTTTGAGGACAAATAAAATCATGAATCGAATTTATGAACTTATTGGTAATAAAAATTTTGCACTATGATCTATTGACAATTAATAAAATAAAAAGTAATTTATTGATAATTCTCTCGTGATTTTACTAATTATGAAAAATCGTAACGCATGACTTAGTCATATATAGTGGTTAGGCGCCGTTTCAACATAATAAAATGAAGGGTAATGGTGGCTATGGTCTTCCATGATAGTATAGTTATCAAACCTGGACCGAACATCGACCAGTTTAAGTGTTTGGATCAATGGTAACCGATGGTTGAATCATTTTTTTAATATTTAAAAATATATAATGTTGATGTGATTTATATTTAATCAATGGTACATGCCTATACATGTGTTTCTTTTAAATAATAACCCAATAAATTTGTTATTTATATTAATTACAAAAAAATATGAAATATTTTAAAATTTCAAAAACTTCGTTTTTGAGCTGATTAAGCCCGGCGGGTTTTTCCTAGTTTTTACCCAATTTTTTTCGGGTTTGACCAGATCAATTCCTTCTCTAGTATTTTGATTGGATCAACCCGGCCAAACCACCTCATCATGGTTAAACCGGTTTAACCGATGGTGTCGATGTGATTCTGATAACTATGCAAACATAGGTTTCAAAATCATTTTATTAGTAGCTGTTTGTTCGCTATTTGAGATTATCCGACAAAAAGGTATCATGTATGATCAGGTGTGACAAGTTGTTTTTCTCCTAATTATATAATCAATGGATCCATATCTCTTGTCATGACATTAGAAAAGCAAACAAAGCCTAACTACTATCTTTTTCCCTATATAGCATTTGCTTGTCATTTTTAATGACACGATAAGAGCACTCGCAATAGTTCTCCTATATCACTCCCTATCTCTATATTAGGGATTTTGTAAAAAACTGATTCAGACTTCATATCCTTATCTCTATCCCTAGTTCACTCCCCATATCTTATGTTCTTCCTCATTTTCAGGGATTCTCACTCGGAATCCCTATATGGTAGATCTTTTTCAAGTTTGAAAATTTTCAAACTTACTATATTCTTTTTTTAAGTTGGGATTTGTATATGTCTATATTAGACATTGTGGCCTATATTAGTTATATATAATAAAACAAGGGTATTTATGTCATAGTCATTCTGGAAAGGGCTATAAGTTTGATAAAAGCCAAATATTGACCAAGTTCGCTCTTTACCGAAGTACACTCGTTTAATACATGTTCGGGTGGGACACTCACACAACCCAATATGGTGACAGCCGACAGCAAAACGATCCATCTCATGATCGCCCTAGACACCCAAGAGCATCGAACTTCTACGAATTCTCGCATCAACCCAAAACAGTCATAAACTATGCTTCTGGTATGAGCAACCCCCAATCAGATTCGATCGGAGCCCAAGTTGAAAGACTTGAATATGAACAATTTGAGACCCAAACGCTACGTCTGCTTGATGATGATTGAAAATCACCAGATGACCTTAAGGCAACAATTCCTTTATGCTTTAAGATTGTTGAGTTTATGGCTTCAGATGATATGCGATACATTGCTTAAAACATTGTTTAAAATTAATACCCTAAATATCGATATGTGAAATAAACTATTGCTGTCGATGAGGTGTGTATATAGCATACATAAAAAATATCTGGACCAAGTATTTATTAATATCAAATAATAAGATAAGATCATAAATCATTAATTAAATATCTGGAAGAACTACGATCTCGTATAATATCGTATATATAACATTATTAGTTATGGATATTATTCTAAACATAATATCCTAATTATTGTCAGGACATTTAAAATGATATAGACTAACATCTTAACTCCCCATTCGACACTCTCTCCAAATCCTTTGGGACGATGGAACTTGAATATGAAGTGGTTATCCCCTACCGGCTTACATTCAATTCCTCCAGGAGTGCCCCATGCTTTGATGACTGATAAGGTAAGGACTTCTACAGATATGCTTCCTTGGGAGAGCAATTTCCAACCACTTTCCTTGGCGCTGAGTCGTCGTCCGCGTTTCTGAGATCTGCATGTTGGCCTAGATCGGGATGATGGTGTGTGGTGAGACAGTGAGGCGAGAGTGGTGGGAAGAGGGAGATCCTCCCATTTTCTAATTTTTCTTATTATTTGCTTTGTCACTCTACATCTCTGCAATTACAGCTACTTAAATACAGAGGGAAGGCGTGCATTGTCTAACACAAACACACAAGCGTTTGTTACAAACGTGAAACTCCAATAGTGCAGGCGTGCTTTTCAAACTGTGCCGGCGCGCTTTTTCCAAGTGTGATCTATTTT
Source organism: Drosera capensis (assembly GCA_001925005.1). Classification (NCBI taxonomy): domain Eukaryota; kingdom Viridiplantae; phylum Streptophyta; class Magnoliopsida; order Caryophyllales; family Droseraceae; genus Drosera; species Drosera capensis. Next base: position 163,860 of record LIEC01011872.1, read on the forward strand.
TCTACATTTGTCAAGATTATCAGCTCCCATGCTCCTCCTAATCTTGACATGGCTCCAGATCCCGAACATCCATCAAATGACACTTAATAGTTAGCTTAACACCTGACAATGCCTTTGTCAGTGCATCAGCTGGCTGTTCTCTGGTGCTCACGAACTCCACCATAATTTGCCAACTATCCACTTGATCTTCTGAGGGCATCCATCACAATGAATTCTTGTTGACAATACCACTGTGCTGATAGGAGGCTCTTTCGGTTTCTTCTCTTTGCTCTTTTTCTCATTGAGCTTCTTCTCTGATTTTCCATCGGGTTTCTTCTCGTCGCCGCCAACGTCGTTTTTCTTAGATGGAGCAGACACCAATTCGACCTTCTTCTTGATCATCTCCTCAACCTTTTCTTTCACCTGAGTCAGGTCGACGTCGGCCACCACTGTTATTTTGTTGCTTACTATGTCCGCTGTCACACTCTCAACACTATCAAGGTGTTTGATGGATCGTCAAACTTTCTTAACGTAGCCCTCGCATGATGACAATGTGATAGTCTTCTGCTTCTGTGTTCTCACGAGCTTCTTTTCTAGATCCTTCACTTTTGTTTGAAGATTGGTTATTAGAGCTTTCTACTCTTTCCTACCTTCATGAGTTTTCCCAGCACACCTTTCAGGGTCTCACTCTTTTCTACCCCCCTGGCATGGATGCCATTTACTTCTTCTGTGTTGGTGTCGGGGGAATCTGAAACTTGTAATGGAATGCAAAAACTCGGGGTAATGGCAGACAACCTGCACCAACGGCTGACTCTGGTTCTGCTGCACCTGTCTTGGGTGACGTAGACACTACCACTACGTCCGGATCGTTGAGACTGGTTAACTCCAAACTAATCTTATATAGGTGATTAGATGTGCGCTTCATGAATATCAACAACTAACCGTTGTCATACACTTTCATGTCATCTCCGACCATGTTCACCACGATCCCATTCTCTGTCATTTGTCCAAGACTTATGATGTTAGTGCATATCTTCGGAATGCAGTATACCTCATGGGGAGTATACTGGTCTCCATTCTTGCACTGAAACACGACTGTCCCTTTGCCAATGACTTGAACGACCGAGCCATTGCCAAGCCTCACCTTTCCGGTGATCTTCTCATCTAGCTCCTGAAACATTTCTCGCTGACGTGTCAAATGATAGTTGGCACCATTGTCTAAGTAGTAGATATTCATGTCTGTTGTCTTCTCCTCGTCATGGTGAAATACTGCAACACCCTTTCTTCTTTGGGCTGTGTGGCGTGTTACTGTGTCTTCTCCTGAGACACCAAAAACAACAATGTGTTGTTTCTCATCATTCCATCACTTGCTACTGCACTCAGAAACATAGTGTCCCATCTTCCCTCAATTGAAACACTTGATGTGGCTCTTGTTAAGGCTGGTTCTGCATAATTGCCATCTCAACCGCCCCTGGCCTTTGCCTTATTTTGAGGTGCCAGATCCATGTCCCTGACCAAAAGACGAAGTATCCTCCGTGTTTTTCCTCTAGGGTGTCTGTCACTCGGTGTAAATTAACATGAGCTGACTATCACCACTGTCGGTGTTCTCTCAGAGTCGAGCTCTCTCCTCGTACGCCTTCAATCTCCCTACGGCCTCCTCGAACGGCATCGTCTCAGTGTTGAAAAATTGTTTCATCCTTGTAACTGGGAAGTATCTGTCAGGTACACAATCGAGTAGCTTCTTGACAAGTGTGGCATCATCAAGATTTGCGCCAAGGCTGGAAAATCTGCTGGACATGTGACTGAGTTTTTCGACGAACTCATCAATAGACTCCTGTTCTTTCATCCGAAAAGCATCAAACTCACTCTTCAATGTCTGCAACCGTGCTTTCTTTACACGATTAGCACCCTGGTATCTTGTCTTCGGCTCTCCCCATTTTTGTTTTGCCGTCTTCTTCTTCGTAATCTGAAGAAAAACATTTTCAGGGTAGACTGAAGGATGTACGCAGGCGTCTTCTTGTCCTTTCTCGGATCAACTTCTTCTCCCTTTGCTGGTTCGACTACCTCCTAAACTTCTTGGGCATTTAGGATTATCTTCATTTTTATTGCCCATACCATGTAGTTGGAAGAGTTCGGCATCGAGAAATGAAACGGTATTCCACCGCTCTCCTTCGGCGTCTGCTGGGGAACAATAGACATTGTTGTGAATTTTTTTTAAAAAAAGTTTTTTTCTCTAAAAAAATCTCCCCTTTTTTCTTTTCTTTTTTCCTTTTCAGACGGCTTCTTTTTTTCTTTCGCCCGTACGAACAACATAACCCCTACTTTAACTTGGATGCTTTACTAGAAGAATCCCTTCTTTTTTTCCTCCTTTTCCTTTTCCCCTTTCACTGTCACAACAACCAAACACATTCACGCCTCTTCCGCCTTCACTCCTCCTTGAATGATAAGTCATTGGGGATCCCATAACCCCAACTTTCTCTTCTTAGTTCTTCCTTGCAGCCTTCTTTTGCTCGAGCTCCGCTACCCTCCTCACCTCAAGCGCCTTGAGCTCCTCCTTCTTGGCCTCAAACCGAGCTCATCGAGGCCGAATTCGCTCGATTGATCAACATTCTGCCGTCGACGATGGTGGCGAGGCGGCTAGAGTTTCGCCGTTGAGGTGGTGGGGATAGGAAGCGTAGGTAGATCTGACCACTAATCCTCTTCACACTACCTCAGATCTTGGTGGCGCATCCAAGGACGTCGTTTGAATGGAATCTAAGTTCCAAAAATCATACAAATCAACCAATTGGTATGCCAAACGGGTCGGTCCGAAATAATTTAGGGCTAGATTTAGAATTAAGTAAAACCTTATGTGATCCTTTTTTCACACATAATCTGATATCTGTGAGTAAGCTGATCAAAGAAAAATTTCCTTTCCAAAATTCTGTGTATTTTAGGACCTATCCACAAAGAAGACTACTAGGATGCGTGAGGAAAGAGATGGACCGTTACGTCCTTGACACCACACAAACGGGTCATCGGCTACAAATGGACCTACAAAATCAAGTATCGAGCTGATGACAACATTGAACGGTACAAGGCACGGCTGGTAGCCAAGGGTTTTACACAGCAAAAGAACACTGATTACCAGGAGACTTTTGCGCCCGTAGCGAAGCTCATCTCCAGGCGCTGCCAACTTGCCCTAGCCGCAACCAAGGGTTGTGCCCTACATCAGATGGACATTAACAATGCTTTTTGGCAAGGTGATTTGAACGATAAGGTTTATATGCACTGCCCTTGGGTTACATGCACAAGGGGCCGAATTATGCGCGTTCGGTCTACCGACTAAACAAATCCCTCTATGGCCTAAAACAGGCCTCGTGAAATTGGTCGGCAAATTTTTCAATGCTCTCTAGTCTTTTGGGTTTCGCTAGTCGGCCAGTGACCACTCCTTGTTCATTATTACATCGGGTTCACATATGACCCTAATAATAATTTATGTCGATGACATGATCGTTACGGATAGTGATCCGGCTCATATTGAGCAGGTTAAGATCTAGATAAGCTGAAATATTTCTTAGGGATCGATGTTGCACGTTCCCATACAGGTATTTTCCATTCTGAAGGAGGTCGGCCACCTTTGGGCCAAACTAGTCGATTTTCCTATGGACCAAAACCTTAAGTTCAACGCCACTGATGGCCCGTCAATCAAGGACGCTGGCATATATCGGTGCTTGGTTGAGCGCCTAATCTATGTGACTATTACCTGGCGTGAGTGAGTTCATGCACTCACCTCACCAGCCATACATGGATGGCGCACTCCGGATTCTCCGATACGTCAAGTCTGCATATGGAAAATGTATTCTTTTACATGCTAACAATACACTTTATCTTAGTCTCTTTTTCGATTCTAATTAGGCGTCCTGCCGTACTATCTGCCGGTCAGTTACAAGTTATTGCACGTTTTTGGGAAACAATCCTATCTCTTGACGCACCAAGAAACAAGGCACTGTTTCACTCTCTTCTGTTGAATTCGAGTACCGGGCCATGGCCGTGGCTACCGGCGAACTTATTTGGCTACAGGCTCTATTAGCTGACATGGGCGTTGCCCATCCACAGCCCATGATCTTTCACTCCGATAATCAATCTGTCATCCACATTGCTGTCAAATACATTGAGGTTGACTGTCACGTTGTTACGAACGGGTCCAAGCTGGTGAGATTCGAACCAATGATCAACGGGCTGATATTTTAATCAAGGCTTTGTGTCGAGCCCAATTTCTTTATTTGTCTGGGAAGTTGAGCATTTTCGATTTGCACAGTCCAACTTGAGGGGAGTGTGTTAAATCTCTCACGCTTGGAGCAAGTTCACGGCTGCACTTCACGCTGCATCACTCTTGGAGCAAGTTCACGCCTGCACTTTATGCCTGGCTGTATCATGTTTGGAGCAAGTTCACGCCCGCACTTCACGCCAATGCATGAAGCTGTATATATATAGAGTATGGTTGGGATTATTTTTATATGTAAAAACTTCAAAGTTTGATTTCTTCAATAACAAAACAGTTTTTTACAATCACAGTATTTTACATGTAAGACCTCACTTGGTTTTTCTATCAGAAACCAAGTTAAGAGCTGCTGGTTTTGACCAGATCAAACGCAAGACTGGATATAACAATGGTATCATGAAGGAAGCCGAAGGGCAAAGTGGTAGGCTGATTTTGGTTTGGGATAATGAGGTCAATGTGACGGTACGACAATTACAGAATACTTCATTGACGTGTATACAGAAAGCAGTAACAATTGTCCGAGATAGAGATTTATTGTATTTTATGACTAACCACGAAGGGAACGACGAGATAGAGCAAGGTCTGTCCTCATAGCCCTTGCCCACGAGGCAAGCCTACCATGGTTTTGTGGCGGGGACTTTAATGAAATTTTGTTCAACTCAGAAAAGCAGAGTGGCCAGCAACGGAGCACAAGACAGATGGAAATGTTTCATGATGCCCTGAGTTGTTTGACCTTGGGTATAGAGGACCGAATTTCACATGGGCTAGCAGGACACGAAGTTGACAATGGAAGTGACAAGTATCGATAGGGAAGTGACAAATATCGAATGGAAGCAATTGTTTATAAATGCAGTGGTTATACATGAAGCATCTTCGGCATCTGATCACAACCCTATTGTGATTGAATGGCGAAGACAAAGCACTTTACAAAACCAAACAGAACGACACAAGAGATGCTTTCGATATGAAAATAGCTGGGATCGAGAAGTAGAATGTAGTGAAATAGTGCAGGCAACATGGGGGAGGCCAGCTGAGAGAGTTGATGTGAACCAAATTGCATATGCTATAAAAGACCTAGACACCGTGCTTGAAAGAGAAGAGACATACTAGGCACAGCGATTGCGTATCAGTCTTTTGAAAGAGGACGACAAGAACATAGCCTTTTTTTCACAGCAAGGCAACGAAGCGATGAAAACGAACATAGTGCAAGGAGTTGAAAATGATTATGGTGAGTGGGTTACTAAAGGGGATGGATGCAACAGACTGGCGTTCAGCACTAAAATCCGATGATTCAACATACCTGGACAGCCCATTTATGAGTTCTACAAAACGCATTGGAAGACGATTGGTGCGGATGTTACGAATGTGGTCCTTGTTGTTCTTAACGGAGAAGCTGATATTGCACCAATCAACCAAACCCATACTGTCCTAATATCAAAGTTAAAAGTTTTTCAATTTCACCCTATTAGCTTGTGTAATGTTATTTACAAACTCGTACCAAAGATGCTTGTTAATAGGTTGAAAAAAGTATTGTCCGCTCTTATTTCTAACTCAGATGGAGCTTTTATTGCAGACCGTCTTATAATAGACAATGTCATTGTGGCTTTTGAGATGATGCACTTCATTAAAAACAAGAAGAGAGACAAGGCGGGATTCTATGTCATGAAACTGGATATGGCTAAGGCTTATGACCGAGTTGAATGACATTTTATAAAACAGGTGTTAAAGTGGATAGGGTTCTCAGCCAAATGGGTAAGCCTCATCACACAATGCATCTCGACAATGACTTTAAGTATCATCCTTAACGGGGACCGCTCACACTCTTTATGCCAACAAGAGGGTTACGACAAGTCAATCTGCTTTCTCCCTTCCTATTCATCATGTTTGCGAGAAAGTACTATCCCATCTAATTCTTAAACGAGTAAGGACTGGAATCCTACATGGTGTAGGAGTATGTAGAAGGACACCAAGGTGAGTCATTTACTATTTGCGAATGGCAGTGTAATTTTAAACAGAGCATGCGAGCAAGAAGCAAAAAATAATCCATAGCATCTTCTCCACCTAGAAAAGGCTTTGGGGCAGATGATTAATAGAGACAGAACAATTATTTGCTTCAGTCCAAATACCTCCCAGGAGACACGGAGAGTATTCGTGAACAAGCTCGGCGTGAAGGAAGCACAGGATATGGGGACTTACTTAGGCATGCCATCAGTTGTGGGTGGATCCGGAGGATTACTTTCGCAGGGATTATGGACAGAATGAAGAAAGCGGTTACGCAATGGGATGGCTGACTATTATCATCGATAGATGAAGAGATCCTAGTGAAGGCTGTGTTACAAACAATTCCCGCATATCTATTGAGTTGCTTCCAACTACCGGACACAATGGTGGAGGAAATATACCGACAGTGCAACAAGCTCTTATGTGGATCTAGCGAGGGTCGAAGTCGTATGCATTGGATGAGATGGGAAAAGCTGTGCGTCTCGAAGAGCAAGGGTGGATTAGGCTTTCGAGAATTTGGATGCTTCAACGATGCATTTCTAGCAAAACAGTTATGACGTCTAATTCAGCACTCCGAATCCTTAGCAACTAGAGTTCTGAAGGAAGCCAAGATATTTTCCTGATGGTAGTCCTATAACGGCATATGTAGGACATAACCCATCCTATATTTGTCGCAGTATATGGTCAAATAAGGGCCTGTTAGAAGGGGACATCCGATGGAGAGTGGGCTCTGGCACGAAAATCAAGGTGGTGGGAAAAGCATGGATACTGAACATACCTGGACATGGACTTACTACTGTCCCTCCTAACTTACAGTTGGACGCCACCATCGCACACCTCAATTGATCCTCAACCAGGTCTTGAAGAGAAGGGAACATACGCGAGAACTTCCCCGGCAAATGTAGCCAACAATATTCTTGCAGACATAATCGTATCAGCTAGAAGGAAAGATGTGTTGATGTAGCATATCACAGGGCGTTTGATCTCAGGTTTAGACATATTGAAGGTGATATGGCTACCCTCCATGCGATGGTGAATTGGCACAAACTGTGGAAGATCCCTGTTCCACCAAGAATCCGATTTTTAGGCCTGCACAGATTGTTTACCGGTAGTAGAAAATCTGAGAAATCGGGGACTACAAATCTTATTGTGTAGAAGAAGAGAGAAAATTAGGATTTCAAGAACTGATATATAACAGAGAGCGATCTCAAAAGAGAAATCATTATAATCTGACTCCTTAAATAACAAGTTTTCTCTTCTCATTAGTTTTATCTTTCCCTTGAGGGTTTTCTCACGTAAATTTGGTGTAATTTTTGTTCTTATTTATTATTGATTGTGTTTGTGAGTTGATCGATTTTCTGTTGGATTATAATTCTGAGATTGTCTCGGATACAAAGGGACAACAGAGTGAACGAAGGAGACCGGACCTGCCCTCAATGGAAACCCCCACCCAATTAGTTTCATCAAATTCAACACAGTTGTCGTGATCAACGAACAAGGGAATTTAATGAGCATAGCCCTGGCCCGCGACCATGAGGGTAAGATAGTTGTTATGGGAGAACGATTAATGGGATTTCATCACCAGGTCTCTGAAAAGCTATGACGGTGAAAGAGGTGATAGAAGTGGCTTTGGCAATGGGATTAGAACGTGTGATGCTGGACAGTGATTCTCAAATGGTTATCCAAATGCTGCAATGCAAAGGTCCAGATTCGTCTGATGTTGGGAGATTAATTGAGGATTTTATGTCCTTCGTTGACAAGTTTACTAGTTTTAATTGCTCATGGGTGTCTCAAGAAAATAATTGATCATGGTTTTTTGTTAGTCATTTTTGTCGGTTAACATAGTTTTGATTCGTCATATTGATTGGTCGGTCAATCATCATGGATCGATTCGTTCCCTTGATCGGTCATTACTTTTGGATGGTCATGCTCAACTATCGATTTTGAGTGTGTTGAGTGTTTTTCGTTTTATCATTTGGGTATTTATATTTATAATGACTAATGTATGAGTTTATATATTCATGGGCTTGTACTGGTTAAAGCATGAGCTTTTTAATTATTATTAAGATACTATACTTCATCTTTCAACATATGAATACAAAATTAGATTAGCGTGCACTACTTTGAATAATAATTACATATTACAACACTTACAAAATTTTCTGCATGAATAGAGGTCTAGTTTATAATAGATTGAATGTCACAGAGAAGCTTCTAGCATACACAGATCAATCATTCTTTTGCATTTGATTCTAACTTGACGCTTTGATTTATGAGGATTTGTCTTTATTTCACCATATCTCCCAACGAGTTTCGAAGGTTGATTGGTCAAAAAAATAGGCTTCTCCTCCATTAAATCAATTGATAATAAAAGAATTAACTTATGAAGTGTATATATTGGTGCGTGGTTTTCATAAACTATATTGTGTGTTTCTCCACCGGCCTCCAAACACGTGATATTATTTTGGACTTACATAGTTGACATTTTTATTGAGTGATGTAAAATACATGTGCATCAACATGTAACGTCTAGTTCAACATACAGAAACATGAGTTTCATTCTTAAAAACAATTCACGATAGGAGGAATAGATCATGAATTATATATACATAAATTGATGACTGATTTAAAATCATCCAAGATAGCTGAAGAGATTGGAAAACATGAAATGAGATTAAAAGTCATCAAATAAAGGACATTATGCTACATTCTCCAAGACATTCCCTTGGAGCATCTCTAATATTACATATGTTGCAATGATAATGTATATTATGATAATGAAGTGTAAAATATTATAGTTTGGCAATGCGGCTCCAATGACACCATGTTATATTATAAAATTTCATAACAATCTTTGGAAGAGATTGTAAACCATGAGATGAGACTAAAGTCATCAAATCAAGAACATTATGCTACATTGTCCAACATATTCCCTTGGAGCATATCCAATAATACATGGTAACATGATATATTTCACAAAGATATTGTCTATTATGAAAATGAAAAGTGCAAAATGTTAGTTTATCAATGCAACTCCATTGACACAATGTTATATTATTACATTTCTTAACAATCTTATCTTCGTTTTTATTTATTTATTTATTTTGAGACAAATCTTCAAACCGGATGACATGACACAAAATAATATTGTCAAACATCATGCTAAATTTGATTCCAAGTTTAACCTTCAAAAGTTAGCACAACCAATATCGTCCATTAAAGTAGATCAAATGCATAAAAATGTTACTCCCTCCATTGTACATAAATGGCAACTTTTATATACGTAGCATAAAAAGTTTTTTGTGTTACAAATCGATCATGAGACGATCAAACGTCATTTTACATAAAATTATTTTAAAACACTAATGATATCTTAAGTTGTGTTCTTCAATCTTGAGTCATTGACGTAATTTTATTATATTGTTAACATAAATAATAAAACTTCTCAAAATATATGTTAAAAGTGAAGTTTTTGTTAAATTTTGTAACTTATGAGGGACGAAAAAAGTATAATTTAGTCTTTTCTATCCAAATAGCATGTCCAATATACTTTTATCATTTTATTGCAGCATAGGGTTTATGTGGGGACAATTGGGAAAATACCAAATAAAAGATTTATTTATGTTTTAGTACTCATTTTGATATTTATAGTTCATGCATATGAAATTACAATGCATATATGTATGATATACAATTCACAATATATTATATATAGTTCACAGATATTAATGGGTAAGAAAATGTAAATGAAATTTCCATTAGATATTTTTGCTTCACGGACAATTCTTGATCAATAAAGAAAACTTTAATTTATTTTAGCCAATGAAACTCCACAAGTATGTACATCCCGAAAACGCTTCTAATAATTACCCATTTTCCTCTTTCCTCTTCTCATTTTTTCAATTTTTATATATTTATTATTCTTTCCGTCTCACAAAAAATACAATATTTTTTTAATTTATATGTCCCACAAAAGATGTCATATTTTTATATTTGAAATTTCTTTTACAAAACTACTAAAATATCTTTACTTTTTTTATTTTATATCAAATTAACTCATTCAATTTTTTTTTTCTCACTTCTCTCTCACACAAATCAAAAGGGTAAAGAAGTTATTTGTATAAAATTTAACACACATTTAAATTCTCTTTCCAAATCATATGGTTGCATGCTTTATGAAACGGAGTATTGTTTATTATTATTATTACTCCCTCCGTCCCATAAAAAGTACAAATAATAACGTACTATTCATCATGTATTTTGATGCGTTATTTTTTATTACTAAATAATATGTTATAAATTTTATTTTTGCATAGAATTATAATATATAACTAAAACTATTTTTAATGTTCATGATAACTTTACAAAAAAATATATTATTTATTCATCTCGTATATTTGACATATTTTATTACTTCCTTCGTCGTAAAATTATTTCAATGTTTTGATTTTGTACGCGTGTCGATATAAAGTTTGATACACGTGCAATGACGATAAAACATAATTTTTGTTATAAATTTATCGTGAAATATCAATGATTACCTAAATTATGGACGATCAAATATAAATATAATTTTTGTTTTTATATCAAATCTAATACATATTACGGAAGATAAGATGTTATTTGATATAAAAACAAAAATTATATTTATATTTGATCGTCCATAATTTACGAAATTGATATTTCACAATAAATTTATAACAAAAACCATGGCACATCATCATTTCGGTTTTTTTACAGCAACCAATCTGTTACAGTGTGTTTTCCCCGACGCAACTCCACTTCCACTCTAAACCGTGGATTCGAACGGACCGAATATTATTATTACCGCAATGGTGGCGTGCCCTCGGCGTGACATTCACGACACATCATCATCATTTCTTTTTTATAGGAACCAAAGGGACTACTAGTCTGTTACAGTGTGTTTTCCCCCACGCCACTCCGCTTCCACTCTCAACCGTGGATTCCCCTCACCACCCCATCCGGGACTGCGTTGCGTGTGCGATCGGATTCGCTTTGATTCGACAGTGAACGAACCGGTACCGGCTCAGCCGAGTACGAAGCGGGGGTCGTCAATCTCGGATGAGTATAGGGTAAGCTTGAGTTCAATTTCGAGTATTGTGTAGCGTGGTTCGAGAATTTTGCCGAGTGGATTATTGATCTTAGGAAACTTAGCATGGGACCTGCCTTTGCGCAACTGGCTTTTGAGAAGCTCTACAGAGGTACTTACGAAGGTGAGGAGGTTGCTATCAAGCTTCTGGAAAGGCCAAAAAACGATGCAGAGAAGGCTCAGTTATGATGGAGCAACAGTTCCAGCAGGAAGTTATGCTGTTGGCGAAATTAAAGCATCCCAACGTTGTTCGATTTATTGGAGCTTGCCGCAAGCCAATGGTTTGGTGTATTGCCACAGAATATGCAAAAGGGGGCCTCAGTGCGACAATTTTTAACAAAGCGACAGAACAGATCTGTTCCTTTGAAGTTAGCTGTCAAACAAGCATTGGATGTTGCAAGGGGAATGGCATATGTGCATGGCCTTGGATTCATACACCGGGATCTTAAATCTGATAATCTTTTGATCTCCTCTGATAAATCAATTAAAATTGCAGATTTTTTTTTTACCATTAATTAAAATTGCAGATTTCGGTGTTGCTAGAATCGAGAAAGATTATTTCTTAATATCCTTGTAAAAGGAACACATCTTAAAACCATAAAAAATCAAATAAAAGATTAGATTAATTTGTAAAAATAGAATGCACTCATAATAACAATTACAAACACAGAAGACAAAAACAATAATGCATTACAAAAAAAAAAAAAAAAGGAAAAAAAAGACAAAGAATAGCAACGAATAAATAAATAAATAAACTAACAAATAACTAAGTAACTAAATGAATCAATAAATCAAAAGATCAAACAAATCCTATTTACCTTATCATACTAAAGCTATCCTATAACTCTAATTCTATCACATCAAACATTCCTAATAAGGGCAATGTCACTTGCTAGTTCGAGCAGGGACATGTCTTATTTAATAACTTCACCCCAATGTGTCTTCAGTCTGCCCCTACAATGTCAACTTGCTATTAACTGGATGCATTCGCAATGTCTAAGTAGAGCTTTTGGATTCCTATGTATGACATGATCAAACTATCGTAGTTTTGTCTCGCACATCTTATCCTCAATAGGAGAGACTCCGAGTCTCCCTCGAAACCTCCCATTTGAGATTCCATCTCTAAGGAAGACCCTACACATCCAGCGCAATATTATCATTTCTATCACATGCATTTTGTTCATTTGAGCTTTCTTCACGGGACAATACTCCATACAATAATGCTAATCTTGCCACCAAGCAGTAATACTTGCCCTTTAGTTTTAAGAAAATCCTCTTATCACATAGCACTCTCGTGGCTTCTTTCCATTTTTGCCATCCCGCTCTACTGCAATGTACTATGTCGTCATCGATCTGTCTGTTTCTTGTATCATTGATCCAAGATACTTGCAAGATTGTGTCATTGGGATAACCTCTGAGCCAGTTTAAACTCTTGAGTCTGATGCGTTGAGGGTTGCACTAAATTTACACTCCATCTACTCGGTCTTAGTTAAACTAAGCCTAAACCCCTTTGACTCCAACCTTTCCCTCTATCTCTACAACGTTTCATTCAGTCTGTCTCTTGTCTTATCAATTAAGACAATATCTTCTGCTAACAACATGTATCACGACACCACTTTCTGAATGTCCCTTGTTAGATCATCTATTACTGATGCTAAAAGAAAAGGACTAAGGGCAAATCCTCGATGTAATCCTACACGGATAGGAAAATGGTTTGCCATCACTTGTCCAAGTCCTAATGATGGTAGATACTTTGCCATATGTATCTCTAATTGTCCTTATATACGTTGATGATATTCCTTTATATCACAAACAACTCCATAAGATGTTCCGTGAAAACTCTATTATATGTCTTCTTAAGATCGATAAAAACCATGTGCAAATCCTTTCGATAAATCCTATACTGCTCTACCAATCTCCTCAGAAGATGTAACAACTCGGTAGTAGACCTTCCTGGCATGAAGCTAAACTGATTCTCCGTAATATTAACTCCTCGTAATCGTTTCTCCAGTACCCTCTCCGTGAGTTTCATAGAGTGACTGAACAACTTAATTCCTCTGTAATTGTTGCAACGCTGAATAACCCCTTTCCTCTTGTAAAGGGGATCTATGACACTTGTCCTCCACTCATATGGCATCCTATCCGTCATCAGAATAACTTTGAACAAGTGTGTCAACCAAGCAATCCCCTCATCACCAAGACACTTCCAAGCTTTATTAAGAATACCATCTGGTCCCTCCACCTAGCCATTCCCCATTTGTCGTATCGTTTCTTTGACTTCTTCTATATAGCTTTAGCAGTAGGCAAGAACAAGATACCTTGGGCAATTATCGGCTTCATGCTATTAGTCATCCATGTGATCACCAAACTATCATTCTTTTCCCAATCCTCGAAACTGGGATCTTTGGCATTGGGCGGATCATTAGTCAAGTGCTTCTTCTTCTTGTGAGCAGTAACAAAGATGAGAAACGCACGAGCCCACAATAAATAGTTGTTCCCATCAAGTTTGACAGTAGTGCCAACAAGGTTTTGGCTCAAAGAGGACGAAGATGAAGCCATGAAACAAAAAAGTTAACAGACAGGGAGATTTTGAGCAGTTCACAAAGAAACAATTTATCAGAGAATTATATTAATCATAGTAATCATACGGGTGAGAGCAACAATCAATGGAAGAGAAAGAGAAGAGACGAGAGGAAATTAGGGTTGAACCTTGCTTTGATACCATGTAATAAGTGGAGGAAAGAAAATAAAATTTCATTAGTCATACCCCATATAAATAGGAGTAGCTTAAGCTAAGTAAGGAAGCTACATAATATAGCAATCACTTAATCAAGGCAATCGCTAATTATTCACTATCCTGAATTCCAAAGATTCTATCACTCCTCAATCTTTCGGCTATAGACACCCATAAGCTATTCGCATCTGCATCCATGTTAGCTACTATAATACCATCCGCTAACACCCCTGCTTTAAATTCTTTTGTCTTTTCTCCTCTGAGATCTCGTCATGTTCAGTGTATAACAAACGAGTAGATTGCTGGAATGAAACGTTAGAAATGTTCTTGATTTGCCTAGGCCATTGTTTTGGTGAAATGAAATGTTAGCAAGGTCATATAGCTAGGGTAGATAATTTCTAGAGTCTGTAGTTTTTTTATTTTTTTTAATGCTTAAATTACCGAAAAAAGATAGTTATAGCAGTGTCATTGTGAGAACAATATTAGGATGATACTGAAGTTTGGTTGATGAAATGTTAACAAGAAGGATACTTCCAAGCATGATGTCATGATGGGGTACTGACAAAGCGTGTCCCAAAGCATCGAGTTGGGGTGGATCATGTTGGGCTATCCAAGTTACCTCCATAATCTATGTCAACTAAGCCGACAACTCTGCTCTCAGCCTTGTTGCCATCAAATATGATGTCATAATCTATAATTCCAGGCAGATAACGTAGAATCCACTTGACAGCATTCCAATGCTCTTAACCCGGATTCGCAATATATCTATTAACTATACCAACAGCTTGAGCAATATCGGGATGAGTACATACCATGACATTTATAAGACATCCAACCGCATTAGCATATCGTATTTGAGACATGTGCTCCAGCTCTTTTTTTGATTCGGGACACATCTATGATGACAAACTGAATTGAGATCCCAAAAGTGTAGAGACCTGTTTCGTATCTCATATGCTAAATCTCTCCAAGACCTTCTCAATATAACTTATCTGCATCAAACACAACATCTTCTCTTCCCTATTTGTTCGGATTTCCATCCAAGGATCTTTTTAGCAGCACCAAGATTCTTCTTGATCCTTCATGTCGAACTCCTTGCTTAACAACTTTTTTAACTTGATAATATGTTTCTTTTTCTTCGCAGCTATCAACATGTCATCCACATAAAGACTTAATAGCACAATAGGGCCATCACCACAAAATGAATAGTAGACACAAGGATCATACTCACAACGGGAATATCCATGTGTTATCATGAAACTAGCAAATCGCTTGTACCATTGCCTAGAAGGCTGCTTCACCCCGTACAATGATCTCATCAACTTGCACACCCAGTGTTCTTTGGCCGGTTCCACGAACTTTTCAGGCTGTTGCATATAGATAGTCTTCTCTAGATAATCATGAAGAAAAGCGATCTTCACATCAAGCTTCTCTAACCATAAACTTGTGTTATTGTATGTCCTCAGTAGTTCCTGGAAGGGCTGTGACTAGCATGCGCAGAAGTGCATTAACTTCCTTGCAATATTCAAGTAGGGTTATGCAAGGAAGCTACTTGAGAAGTTTAATTTCACAAATAGTAAGCCAGTTAGCATCTCAGTCGAGTGTGGAGCAAATATGGAGGCATCGTGTGAGATTCACTTGATTCACTTGATGATAGTAAAGCCGCTACTTAGTTACATCAGAGGTTCTCTTAATTATGGTTTGAGTTACTCCTTCAGAAGTTTCAAACTATGATGTTGATGATTGGAAGAGCATCACGGGTTATCTATTTTTCATGGGCACAACTCTCACCTGGTGTTGTAAGAGGAAAACCATTGTGGCTCTTTCAAATGAAATACAACTTATCCTTGTTCTAAGAAGCAGACCATTTTCATTTCTTTTGCTCTCAGTTGTCATATAGGCTGTCATTTGAATGTCCTATACTCCTGTCCTATATGTCATCGTTGACATGATATTTAATTTACAGAACCTTCCCTTAAGGTCGACATGTATTTTAGTGTCACAAAACTCTCCCAATGCATTTTCCAATCCTTGTAGAAGGACAGCAGATTGCTTATAAGGAATGCCAAGATACTCTGAAGAACACCTGAATTAATTTAAGCTTGTCATAATCCAAATACAATATTGATTCTGAGAGCTATATAACAACAGTAATATTCAAACTGGACGACACACATAGTACAAAAGTAAGGCGAATCAAGTCTGCTTCATATAATGACATTCATCACATGAACACGCTGAATGAGTAGCAAAACAACAGGAAATGTTCACATTCAAACCAAGCTGAACATCTTAGGCTTCATCCACCAGCATAACGAGCTTAAATTCAACTTCAACAATCACTTGATCATCCATCTTGAAACCCTTATCTTTATTGTGGAGATCACTCAGTGAAAGGAGGTGTATAGCGCAAATGCTACTACATTCTTTTGAGTACCAGCCACTTACTGCAAGGAGTACAAATAACATGTAAAGAACTTCCCGTAGGAAGCTTATGTATCAATCCACAATAAATAGAACTCTTCTTTACAATTTCATACTCAGTTTACCTGTTTCATTCTTAACCTTTTTCTTACCACAGAATATATATCTTTTTTGTTTACGATGACAAAGAAATGAAGTTAGATTGTAATTGTATCTTACTAGAATCTTCCTCATGTTCTTCACTTAGCTGATTGATGATGCGCACTGTTGTATCCACGTATAACTTCTTGCCACCGGTTAGATCAGAAAAATCCAGGAGACTCAGGAAAAGCGTGAGGCTTTCCCTCTTTCCTGCTCCCCAACCTTGTGGATATATCTCTAATTCCCTATGGAACAGTAACAAGGCGAGGAAGAAAATGACATAAGTTGTGTTTCTGCATGAATTATTGACTTATTACTTGCCCAACGGACTACATACCAGCTACGCTCTTCCATGTCGAAATCATCAGAGCATTTACTATCTCTAATCATAGAGAACTTGTTGATCGTCCATGTAAAATTGTCGCTCGTACGTTCATATAAAGTGGACAAACGTCCAATAGAAGTTGGTATGGTATCTGCGACAAAGACTTCGACTCCAAACTTGCATAGATCAGTTTTCGAAATGAAGCCATTGGATGGACGAATGAAATCACGAAGAAGGAGTGCTTGAGAAATCCCATTTGTCATCCGTGTTGCGTCATAGGTGTGCGCCGTAGGACCTGAACTTATATTGTTAGCCAAGGACTGAGGCCTATACATGTACATAAGCAATGGAAAAGTGAAGGATAATGGTTATATGAGTATATTGGATTAATAATCTATATTAGGCACCCATAAAATAAACACCAAATACTGATGTACTTATTGAGCATCATAAAAAAACCAATCACACCCTTACAAATGTGTTTTACCACTCAAGAATTACAACACACTATAAATGGGGAAACTCTTCATTTAGAAGGCTCAAGAAACTTGAGCACTATGTTCTTTTCTTCTTTCTTGACACAAATACTAAGTTAGGAACTAGCACTATTTATGGAGCCTAAGGACGACCTTAGAAATATTTTTATGCCTGGACTTTTCTCGTATAACTTGATGCTACTGCTAATACAAGCTTTTGCAAGTTTTTTGTGGCCCTAACCTCAATATAAGAACACACACCATTAAGTAGAGTCTATTGCCAATCAAGAAGAAATGATAGAGTAGGAGTTGAAGATGTTATTAGCAGTCAACAGAATAAAATAGTGGAACTTACCTTGTATGGTTATATACTTAGATCCTTCATAATCAAAGATGAAGAATTTGATAATAGCATTCACAGTCCACCCAAACCCACGGGGCTTGCTGATTAGTTTTAAGTACAGAGAAATATGATCCTCTTCACCAATGTTCGTGTTTCCGTGTGGATAGATAACTAATACCCTGAATAAATGAAAAATGATCAGATTTGAAACAACTCATGTGTTCAGGTATAATTCGAGATGGTTGTCTATGTTACATACCAGGTGTGGCCTGCTGCGACAAATTCCATTGATTCTAAGTAATCGTCGTCCTCTCCTTCGATTGAATCTTTAAATTCTGTGAAGGACTCAATTTCCATAAGATAGTGTGCAGGTTTTTCATCTCTCACTGATCGTATGATACTTGAGGCATCATCGACTTTGAATGAGTATATGCTCCCTAAAGAAGTTTTCACCCAAGAAAAACAGAAAAGGAAGGAAAAAGATTAATATATCCATTTGAAGTTAGTGAACCAAAAAAACAAGGACCTTCATAATGAAAATTAGGCATTCTATGCAGTAAATCTCCTTTTTCTGTCGACATTTTTCCTTTGATGATTGGCGTGTTGGGGCTTGATTTGCGTAGAAAAAACCAGAAGAAATGCACCACTATATCTTGAAATATCTTTGTGTGTGTGTATATAAATTCACAGCATGAGTTAGGATGATATACAACCCTTAAAATCAAGAAAAATAGAGTGATGAGAGCACGATGTATGAGGCTACATGTTGAATCCAGGCAACAAGAGTTAATCTTCTAACAAATCGACCAAAAGTGATTACCAAATTATATACAGGTGACAAGAAAATAAGAAAGAATGAATCATACCATGGGAAGATGCCATGGTGGTGTTGTGTTGGCTGTGTTTTACTGAATCTTGGAGCTTTCTGCTCTCTCCTCTGCTTTGTTCAAATAGCTAGCTGGATTGTATCGTTGCACATGATTTATATATATTCAAATTGTAGATGAACTTTAATTTATTTAGTGACGGAAGTTTATCTTGCTGATAATGATCATAGAAATTGAAATAATTTTTTTTATAAGAATAAACTATTTTGTTAAAGCGTACCTCGTCAACTCTCATGGCATGATTCTTTCAAAATTGTGTATATTTGTAACACTATTAAAAAAAATCCACTAGCTGGTAATGACCAAATTCTATATACGAGTAGTAATCTAGAAAGTCTACTACTATTTATCATAGAAAATGAAGTACGAAGTAAATAGTTTTGTATTCCGGGCCATCTGAACTTAGACTACTAAGCTTTAGTCAGCAATGTGAATATACTGCACGTTCTTTCTTAATGGGGCCATCTGAACTTAGACTATTGAGCTTTAGTCAGCAATGTGAATATACTGCACGTTCTTCCTTAATGGACATAAACCATGTCGTGCAAGAATACAGTGTAGTCTTCAAAGTATGATTACCTTCTGTAACAAAAAAAAAAAAAAAAAAAAAAAACTGAATAGAAGAGGAGCAGCAAGTGGAATCTGAACAACATGAAGGAAACTTGTTTAATTTGTGGTGAATAAACTTAACCGTACAAAATGAAATTTAAAGGGAAAATATCCATAACAAACTCCTACACTTCCCCTGCTACTAACCAGTACAAAAGGCTAGAAACAAACTCCCATAAAAGTCTCCCCTTACCAGTTAGATCGGAGTTCAACCTGAAAATATAATGGATCCGAATACTACAATCAACAAATCATCAACACAAATAAGAAATGAAGCAATTAATGTGAAAGATTTAACGTGGAAAAAACCCGATCGTCGGAAAAAAAAACCCACAAGAAACAATCGACTGATCGAATCACACGATTACAATGATCGTCTCTCAATCTCTCTTGTGTTTCGTTCAAACCCTAAAGAAAACCTCTCATAATATCTACGATAACCCTTTTGAGATCGATTACAACTAAATCTGATACAAGGATATTTATAAACTCAAAAATAAGAAGATATAACCACAATCTCATACTATGACTGAACCGATCTCGCATCGATCCAAAAACAATCGTCCCCTTGTCAAAAGACCCACACTCAAGCGTGGCTCAAGCCTATGCTCGGGCGCAATGCAAAACTTCCTGGTTGCCTGCTGGACGAGCCAGCTCGTGCCCAGGCGTAGCACAGACCTGCGACCCGGTGCTTTGTATGCTTTCCTGCATCTATCTTCTCATCGAACTTCTCTGTTATCCTAACTCTTTCACGAAGATTCAACAATATCCACCTCGTTGTAAGGAGTTCGCAAATTCCAGTTTGAGCTTCCTGAAACACCTAAATTGAGTGGTCACCTCGTACCCCTCTCGAGCACGACCTTGCACCCCATTTTCTTTGATAGAGGCGCTCTACCACACTCTTCATTATTGGGAATTTGAGACCACAAAGGTGAGGCTCACCATCTTTGCTTCTGTCTTTGGCACCCACCTGTATCGATCAATCATCCTAGATGATGCTCTACTAGTAGTCCTCTTTGTCATCATCTGATCTTTGGCACTCGCACCTGTCACGCTACCGGAGCCCTTCGCAGTCTGCACCTCTCATGCCCTTTACCTCACACGTAATCTAGACTCCGTAATCTTGGCTCCACCAAATCTGATAGCTCCTCGATGACTGATTAGAACTAAATCATCTGTACGCGAAGCACTATCTCCTTAACCACGTCCGCAATCAACTTAGACTAGTTTTCAATTTTCTTAGCCTTCATCACGATCATGGCACCTCTACATATCCTCATCACCCCGTCCTTCACGAACATCCTGCAACACTTGGAATCTAATACATCAATTGAGATCAAATTTTTCCCCATATTAGGCACAAATTTGACACCTCCCAAAATACAAACAGTCCCATCAAACGTATTGATCTTGACCGTATCTATTTCAGGACCTTGCATGTCTCACCATTAGCCATTTGTATGGCACCTCCAACAGTTACAAACTCGTGAAACAGATTCGTACTCCGGCAAACATGAAAAGAACATCCTGAATCAACAAAACAATCAGAATCGATCCCTTTCCCATTCGTAAAATCTTTCTTGAGATACGATCACTTTGAGAACATGTAGAGCTCTCCATCTTCGTTGTCGTGGTTCCCTTTTGCCACATTCGTAGAACTTAGTTTTCTCCCTCTATTCTTGTTTTTCAGACACTCCATTGCGTAATGTCCTAACTTATGGCACTTATAGCACTTCACCTAAGACTTGTCTTTCGTCCTGCTCTTGGATTTTGACTTTGTTACTAAGCCTATTCCATCGTTGACTGAAATTGGGTTCAACTTACTCGCATCAAGCACTGGGGAAATCACATCCTCAACCTTCAAATTGTCTCTCACGACAAGTAAGGTTGTCTTGAGAACAACATAGGAACTAGAACGCGACTTCAATAAGATCAAGCCTTGATCTTCCAGATCTACCTACACTTCTAGTGTGGTTAACTAAGTCACCAATTTGTTGAACTCTACAATGTAATCTCTCAAATCTGCTCCTTCCTTCATCTTCAGATCAAATAGATCTATCTTCAAGAACAACTTATTTGACAATGATTTAGACTAGTAGTTCGACTCCAGTTTTCTCCCATAATACCTTATGAGAAGTCTTCATCAAAACCTAATATTCATCTTTGATGCGAGACTTAAGAGAATGGTAGCGGTCACCTTCTTCTCCATCTCTTCCCAATCTTCCTCTTTCATGTCAATGGCTTTTTGCATTTATGTGTCTTCGATAGTCCCTTATGGACTAAGATATCTTTGATCGTACTCTGTCAGATATCGAATTTTTGTCTTTCCAGCGAATGGTTCGATCTCGAACTTCATCATATTCACCATCTTCTCGTCTACGTAATACACCAACTCCAGAAAGCTTCAATTTTTATCAAAGATCCGATCTTTATCGTAAAGATCTAATCTTTACCTTCAAAGATCCGAACTTTCTTTATGTGAACAACCTACCTTTGATACCACTTGTTACGAGTTCAACCTGAATTTACCCTGAGAATATGATGGATTCTAATACCAAAATCAAACAACGATCAACGCAAACAAGAAATAAAACAACAGTACGTAAGATTTAACATAGGATAAAAACCCCACAAGAAACACTCCACTAATCGAATCACATGATTACAATGATCGGCTCTCTTTATCTCTCAATCTCTCTCGTGTTTCGCTCAAACCCCTAGAGAAATACTCTCACAATCTCTGTGGTAAACGTCTTGAGATCAATTAAAACTAAATCTAATACAGGTATGTTTATAACCTCATAAATAAGAAGATATAAACACTATCTCGGACAAAGCCTGAACCAATCTCGTATCGATCCAAAAACAATCGTTCCCTTGTAAACAGAACCCTGCCAGGGCACATTGCAAAACTTCCTAGTTGCCTGCTAAAAGAGCCATCCCGCATCTGGGCATGGCACAGACCTATGCCCAAGAATTTTGTATGTTTTCCAATGCATGTCTTTCTCGTCGAACTTTTTTGTTCTCCTATCTCCTTCACAACGATTTCAGTATTTCCTATTAAACTAGAGATCCAAAAAAATGGCAGGACTATAAGAGAAACGATAAGATGCACTAATTTCTAACACTCCCCCTTGGTATATACTTATTTTCAACCAAACCGACCAAACCTCTTAATGCTTCAATTTTCCTTTTTGCGAAAGGCTTTGTAAAAATATCTGTAACTCGATCCTTAGTCCATACTTTCTCCAAGAATATAACATGGTCAAGCACCTTTTTTCTGACAAAATGATGGTGTACTTTGAAAAGCTTCGTACCGGAATGAAACATTAGATTACCAGCAAGCTTTATTGCACTCTCATTGTCGTATTTGATTGAAACGTTGTAATCAATAGCTTCAGAAACATCTCCAATCAATCGCTTCAGCCATATGTATTCTTGAGCAGCCATGGTAGCCGCCATGTGCTCTTCTTCTGTGCTACTCAAAGCAACATTTGGTTCCTTTTTGCTACACCATAAAACTACCGCTGAATTTGTACTGCAGCAATTTGTTAGGTTCACAAATTTAACCTAGAGGGAGGATGAATCGGTTGATTCAAATTATATCACGTAAATATAACAGATTTGATGATTTGAACAATGATGTTCTTTGCAAACTACTAAGGTAGTCTGTAGCTGAGACTCAAACCGTGCAAGTTTATCTCTGTTTTGGTGTAGTAATTTGTTTCTAATAGTTCTAAAACATCAAGCAATGAAAGCAAGTAAAGAACACAAGATTTATACTAGTTTACACACTCGTTATCGACTGATAATGGAGAGCTTAGTTCAGTTTTCTCTTGGTAACGAGTTTAGTCAAACCAAGAGATGAGTTCACTATCTTCTTATTTATGGCTTACAAGCTAGCTAATTTGTTAAAACGTTAAGAACCTAAATCTTTGCACAGATCCTTCACCAGACTCTGGTACAGCTTTTGTCCTTCTATATAGACTAGTGAACTCTCTTTCTGTATTCTTCTCATTTTAGCTCACTTGATTAACTTTGAATCTTGGATTGTTTTGCAAGCTTGCACTATTAATCTCTTATTCAATAGTTATCTTCAATGAGCTTCATCGATCTCCTTTCTATATGGTGAGGGAGTGAACTCGTGACTTATATATACAAGATCTGATGTTACAACTGGTCACATGCGAACCTCAACTGATGTTGACAGCTCACCTTTTTCAGATCCTCGTACTGTCGCACTCTGAACCATAAATCTTCTATTTGACTGAACTTCAGATCTCTGACCCAACCTCAGCAACCATCGCTGCTGCACTTTGGTCTGTTACGCCTTAGTCTGCACTCAGTACTATTGAGACCTCATCTGTACCTGGTCCCCCTGTAACCTTGTATGTACCCAGATCTGATGCAATCAATGCATTGTTGTGTTGGTCCTTTTCTGTAAGTTCAATCCTATATTCTGAAGAAATTAAGATATCCCATGCATATCTTAATTGCTTAGCCGAAATCTTCTATGGTAGTCTGAATCTGATGACCTACACAATACTCTTCATCTGTGGTCATCTACTCTCCAGCATCTGATCTAGACTGCAACTACCTACGTAATTTCCATCCTAAGCATAATAACAACATCATGGTTAGTACTCGTAAGTTTTGTACTCAATTTCTATACAAGTGGAGGGATTGCTCATTCCTATCGCAATGGCCCATGGTTGAGCAACGATCATTGATGTCCCCTGCCCAATCCGCATCTACAAAACCACGTAACAGAAAATGTCCGTCTTTCTTGTACATAAGACCATAGCCAAGGGACCCTTTTGCAGCATTTAAATGATGAATCGTAGGATCTTGCATGCCTTGAGAAATAACACCAACAAATTAGACTATGTCCGGCCTTGTTATAGTTAAGTAAAACAAACTGCCAACAAGTTGTTGAAACCTTGTCGCATCTTTCAATAACTTGACTTCACCTTTCTTAAGCTTGAACGCAGGTTCCATAGCGGTGGTCATAGACTTTGCCTCCCCCATGCAGAAACGTTCTAGTAAAGTCCTTGCATAGCTCTCTTAAGATATAAAATACCCTTTACTTTGATCTTTGAACTTCTATTCCCAAGAAGCAACCAACTTCTCCTAGATTCTTCATCTCGAATCTAAGAGATAATTCTTCTCTTAAACATGAGATCCCATCCATTTCGTCTCCATTTACAATCTTGTCGTCAACATACAATAGAGCAATCTCCCATAATGTTGGAATACGAGTCAGAGACTTTAAAGCCACAAGAGATAAAATATTCAGCAATCTTACCATTCCAAGAATACGGGGTTTGCTTTAAACCATCTAATGCCTTCTTGAGCCGACAAACATGATGCTGAAACTATTTTGAAAAAAAATCCGGGAGGCTATTCCATAAAAATATATCGATCCAGCTCATCGTAAAGGAATGTATTCTTCACGTCAGTGTGAGGGCTAGGATCCGCATCTCACAGGCAGAGAAGAGAAACTTATTGTTGAAAGTGATCCCTAAATTTCTCCTAATTGAAAGCTTTTGGAATCAGCACCTAATGTTCTAAACAAATTAGAAAGACTTAGGCAATTGTCTACTTTGGAAGTCCAGGTTCGGGAGTTAAGTTCAGTAATGGGAACGTCGCATTTTGAGCTAGCACCCACCACCTCACTTATGTGGTCTCTACTGATCCTTAAATGAAAGAATCCTAAAAACATCTTCGCTTATAATTAGTGACATGTATATAACACAGAAATCATTTGATGAAAAACCTACGATTATAGTGTCTAGTGATTTATACTCTTTTAGAGATAAAAAAGGTTCGCATTTTTAATGATATTCAATCTTAAAGCACTCTAGGTGATGGAAAATAAATTTTTGTTCGTAGTTCCTAAGTTTTTAACTTAGATTGGCATTCTATGTCATGTAAGCGATGAAACATAACATGAAACCATTGCCAGCAACTTGACATATATATTTTACCATGGAATTTCATTTATAATGACAACCTGCAACCAAAAACATTAGACATAGATATATAATGAATCGCCTGGTTTATAACCATACTGATATATATCCCATGACATCTATCACCTAAAACGTTAGCACCAACACACAATGAATAGGTTCTTTTTAAAGATTCTCATGAAGATTTATAATCCTATATAATATATAATTATACTTTACATTATGTAAAACGTGTAACCACTAAAGCCATACCACATGTCTGTAGGTCATAAAATATACAAGATGATCCTATGAGAAAGACCATACCACTTATTGGTAGGATAAAAATAATACAAGATGTTCTATAAATTTACATGATTCTAGGCACAAGGCAAAAAATAATCTATGTCTAAATAATCTTCATAAGAATCTATAATGTTATACATTAGGTGATCAAGCATAAATAATATACGTATAATAAAACCAATCAGAACGGAAAATAAATACACATTCATGATGTGTATGTCTCCCTCACCAAGCAAAAAACAAAAAGAGTCGGAGTTCCGACCGTGCAAATAGCTGGTCATCCCAAGTTGGCTAGAGTTTGGGATAAAGATAATGTTATCCTATTGTCGTGACGTTTGCAGGCAAATAGGATCAGCGAGCACTCACGTATAAGAATCACTCAAATGATACATGGCCTACAACTACCATTTTGAACGAGATCATTTTAGGTTAGTTTCATGAAAATGTATTTAATGTCAAAATTAATATGCATCAGTTTCACAAACACATCACAAGATGATAAATAAAAATCATAGTTCGGCATAGTTTCTAGTTGGGAGAGAACCTGCCACACCGACATAGAGAGTTAGTAAATAATATGCATTTTGAACGAGATCATTTTAGGTGAGATACGTCATCACGCATTTAATGTCGAAATTAATATGCATCAGTTTTATCAACACACATCACACGACGATAAATAAAAATCATTGTTCGGCATAGTTGCTAGCTGGGAGAAAACCTGTCACACCGACATAGAGAGTTAGTAAATAACAAGAAGACAAACGTTATACATACGTCATCACACTATGCTCGGGTCAAAAAGACATAAACAAACATGATTGATTAATTTTAAATTAATGCGGTTGTGCCTTGCGGCTGCCTATATACCCATGGGGGATCAAACCAAATGTAGTTTATTGAGTATAACTTTTCGTTAAAAGCTTAGAGTTTATTATGGTTGCATCGATGTGGTTGCCTACATATCCATGAAGGGATTAAGTCGTCTATAGTTCGGGTATGAACTTAGAGTTAAGGTTGATTATTAACTTGTAGTTTACACGACTGTCAGTGAAGGCTACCTACATACCCTTGTGGGATCAACTCACATGTAGTTCAGATTATATTAAGTCTTTTAATGACTTAGAATCTGTTTTAGACTTAATAGATTCTTTTGCCTTAATTTAGGGCTTAAGGTGATTATGCCATTGTTATGGGCTTACATATTGATTTGATTTAGTTTGTATATACATTTTTAATGTTATGTATTTTGAAGGAAACATTTATAATGTTATGAGGTATTTTTAATGTTAGACATTTATAGTGTTTTGATTCATTAAACTTTTTTAACATTTGATATTTTTAATGTAGGGCATTTTTGAAATAAACATTTGTAATTTTATGGGACATTTTTAATGTTAAACTTTCATAATATTTCGATCAATTGTATATTTTTAATGTTATGAGTGATTATTATGTTGTACCTTTTAGGTGGTATATTTTAACATTATGCCTGATTGATTAAATGTTATATATTTTGCTTTGTGCAAAATGTTATCTTGTACCTTTTAGGATGTATATAATATTTTATATGAAATGCTGTACATTTTTATGGAAAAACATTTATAATATTTTATGTGGCCGCTTATAGCATTGATATGATACGTATATGTTATACATTTAATAGGTCAATATTCATAACGTTTTTAAGACAAATATTTATAATATTTTAAAGTAGTCATTTATAAAATTTGATATCGCACATTTTATGTGTTAAGGTTATCATTTAGAATGTCGTATTTATAATGTAAAGTTAACTAAGATATTATACATTTTAGTATGGACATTTTTAATGTTTGAAAAATGTTATACATTTTTATAAGGATATTTTAATAATGTGAATTATGTGTATATGACCTATGTTAAGGTTTCTAAACTAACTGACCTCATCACATACAAAAATATAAGCACAAAAAATCATAAAAAAGCATATGTACAAAACAAATTGGCGTCAGATATTTGTTACGTACGATCAGTTTTATAATTTTTTATCATTAGCCTAAACCAATATCAATGACCTAAACATGCCTGAGTTCTTCTTATAAATAGCTTAGCTTCAGTTAATTGAGATGTACTTCAGAGACGGAGATCAATAAACAAGAAAAAAAAAAAAACCGGGACATTCGTCCCACTAACGATTGTTTCTGAGTCTCACCAAACACACTATCAAATTGATCCTAAGCCAACAATTGATATCAGAGCAAGGGATGGTGTGTGCATAGATGGTGAAAGACAGCCAAAGAAACCCGGCCAAGGACGTACCTACACGACGTGAGGTAGAGGTGGACGAAGCCACCAGATCCAGCCACCACGAGCCCCTACGCCCAGAACTAGCCACCAGAGCCGCGCCATCGCTGTCTCGAACCCACCCGATGCCATATCTGAACCGCAGCAAGAGGCGGTTCAATCTCCTCGGCCTCATCCATCTCCTCCTCCTCGCTTACCCGTGTTTTTCTTGAAGGAGAAAAACAAGAATTGAAGGGGAAAACAAGGAAAAAAAGAGGGAAAAGACATTGAAGGAGAAGGAAGGCGATCGGCAGAGTTGGTAGTCGAGAGGAAGGAAGAAAAGGAAGAAGAGGAGGCGTGAAGGGGTGCATTTAGAGGGTGAAAGAGTGAGGAAAAAAAGAGAGTGGGGCCCAGTTGTTTTGAGTAGCACCTCAATTTCTGCTACAGTGTTGGTCTAGTCTGCTCTTCTAATGGTATAGACTATGCTTCTGCCTCCGTTTCCGTAGGTTGGCAGTAGGGAGATCCGATATTGTTTTCTCTTCTGAGATCTGCAGGACAAGCTTCCTCCTTATCTCCTTCGTTTGCTTCGGTCTAGCTGCTTGTACCTTCCAGATCACCTTCCCTTTGACCTTTTCAGGCTTCTTCTTGTTAGACTATCTACAGTCTTTGCTATAGTATGCACTATTGTTAATTTCTTTGAGAAACCTATTGGTTGCTTGCCAATCTTTCTCACATCAATCTGCTTGGCCACAGTCCATGACCTTCCTTTCTTCCTTGTCTGGTAGCTTGAGTTTTTCTTTCAAAATGATGCTTATGACTGTTCCAAATGAAGGTTGTTTGGCCTCTACAGTCTTTGCCAGTTGATACATAAGCAGTGTGGCCCAATTGAGCTTGTGCTTGGTGAGGATTACACACATTATTTGTTGTTGGTAAGAAGTGATCTGATCCTTGGAGAATTCCTTGGACATAATTACCTTCTTTATAACGTCTGCAAGCAGATTGTGTTCCTTGGATAGATATTTTTTCATGGTTCGTATCCCTTCCTTATATCTTTCTTCACTAAGAATTGTGTGCCTTTGCCACAGAGGGTGGGATACCTCTGGGTCCTTCATTTAGAAGTTTGAAGAGCTGTTTGAAATCCATTGGACCGATGTTGATTCCAATTCGTCTTGTGGATGTGTGTGTGATAAATTGAAAGTCATCTGCAACCTTTGCCTTTTTGATAAAGTCGAGCACCTCCTCATCGTATATTCCATTTTTCTTCTGACAAAAATACTTGAGAGCTGTGTCTTGAATCGCCTTGGATATTTGTTTCACTTCATCTCATTCATTCTTTAATGTTTCGAAATTGAGAACTACTTCCGTCTGTAACTCAACCTTTTTCGTTAGGCTTCGTTGCTCTTGAGATTTATCACTCTTAGGAATGTTAGATCGGATGGTGGCCATTTCATGTGAAATTGAAAGAATTTTCGAGTTTGTGAAAGTGAAATGCAAGAATTCGAAAACTAGGGTTTGCAGTAGATCGTAATAGAGAGAGAGAAGGAGTAAAAGTGTTTTTGATTGAAAATTTTTCCAAATTTATACTCTTTAAAAAAGTTACCGTTGCGATTTTACAACTAGTCGTTAGGGAGATTCAGCCATCGATTTGACTGTTACGGGATTCTAGACAATCAGTTTATAACGTATTTCTTTCCAAAATAAAAATACAATAGAGTAAGAATAATGTTGGTCTGCATTCCACACGTGCAGTAAAGCAGTAGAATATTTTTGTCATTTTATTGATTCAAATCAATCATACCGAATTCATGATTTCGAGAAAGAATACCTAATTATATACATGTGATCAAATTATAATCCACATTTTATTGAATCCTAGCAACAAGAGTTAATCTTCTAGCAAATTGACCAAAAGTGAATACCAAATTATATACAGGTGATAAAGAAAATCAGAAAGAATGAATCATACCATGGGAGGATGCCATGGTGGTGTTGTGTTGGCTGTGTTATACTCTTCTTTGCTTTGTTCAAATAGCTAGCTGGATTGAATCGTTGTATATGATTCTGTATATACAAACCGCGAAGACTTGTAGATGAACTTTAATTTATTTAGTGATGGAAGTTTATCTGTCTGATAATGATTATAGAAATTGAAATAAATTTTTTTATAAGAATAAACTGTTTTATGAAAGCGTACCTCGTCAACTCTCATGGCATGATTCTTGCAAAGATGTGTATATTTGTAACACTATTAAAAAAAATTCCACTAGCTGGTAATGACCAAATTCTATATACAAGTAGTAATCTAGAAAGTCCACTAGCTGGTTTTGGGGCTAATTATCTTCTACTACTATTTATCATAGAAAACGAAGTAAGAAGTAAATAGTTTTGTATTCCTTCTTATACTAGCTGGTAATGAATATAGTATGTTCTTTCTTATATTGCACGTTCTTTATTAATGGAAATAAACTATGTCGTGCAAGAATACAGTGTAGTCTTCAAAGTATGATTACCTTACGCAACAAAAAAAACTGAATGGAAAACCCATGACTATGGACTAAATAGGATGCAATACATTGCAGCTACAATTGGGAACAAAAACAAAGTAGGTTAAGAAAAGAGCATAAAACCTCTGAAGTAATCGATAATAGTATATGATCCCTCTAAATTTTTAAAATATATAGATAATCTTTTATGAAGTTGTTTGAATGGTGTTTTGTGTCAAAATAATTTAATTTTCTTTCAAAACTTTTAAAAAGATTAAATGCTATTTTTCCTATTTGAAATTCAATAAATTTGATTAATCGAAATAACCAAAGTTCTTGAAACTCATTAATCAAAATAGAAACCGAATATATATGAAAAATGGAGTATTTAATACCAAACAAACAAAAAACCGAAAATACCAGAATTTTCGATTTGATATTTCAGATATCCGTTGTTTCTCCTCGTCCCTACCTCCAACTCCATTTTACTGTTCACGCACAGATGACCTGAATGATCAGGGCATGGCATGGCATGGTCCCATGCCAGGCCTCATTTGGCAGCATATTCAAGAGTATTACTTGATTGATACTTCTAACTCACTTGGCAGTGTACTGCAGTGCAGTGCAGTGCACCAGAGTCTTCACCCTGCGATCGCGGCCGCATCAGTTGAATGTATCCGACGATGAGAAGCCTTTGTTCTGCCTCCGCCGCCGCTGCTCTCATTCAGCCCAATCCTTCTCCGGCCAAGTTTCCGGCGGAGGAGAACAGAAACGGATCGAGTTTATGTTTCGAGGTCCCGTCGCACACAACACCACCATGTTGTTCGCCGTAAACATGAGCCCACTGCTAGTGTTCTGTGGGGACGAGCTCTCTCGACTTCCAACTCTGCCGAGCTGGCCTTCCTTCTCCTACAATGTCTTTTCCCCACCTTTTCCCTATTTTCCCCTTCAATTCTTGTTTTTCTCCTTCAAGCAAAACACGGGTACGCAAGGAGAAGGAGATGGATGAGGTCAAAGAGATCGAACCGCCTCCTGTTGCGGTTCAGATCTGCCGTCGGGTGGGTTCGAGGCAGCGATGGCGCTGCTCTGGTGGCTAGATCTAGGCGTAGGGGCTCGTGGCGATTGGATCTGATGGCTTCGTCCAACTCTGCCTCAGGTCGGGTAGGTACGTCCTCGGCCGGGTTTCTTTGGCTGTTTCACCTAATACAAACACGTTTTTTGTGTTTGTGTTAGGTGAAACATTCCTGAAGATGTTCTTCTTCAGATTACAAATAAGAAAACAACTAAAGAAATTTGGGAATTTGAGGCATGTGCTCCACCTCTTTTTTTGATTTAGGACACATCTGTGATGACAAATTGAATTTAGCTCCCAACTGTGTATAGATCGGTTTAGCATCTTGTATGCTAAATCTCTCCAAGACCTTCTAAATATAACTTATCTACGTCAATCATAGCTTCTTTGCTTCCCTGTTTCTTCGGATTTCCATCCCAAGAATCTTTTTAGCTGCACTCTTTGATCCTTTATGTCGAACTCTTTGCTTAACAACTTTTTTAACCTAAAAATATGTCTCTCTTTTTTCGCAGCCATCAACATGTCATCCACATAGAAACTTAATAGCACAATAGGGCCATCACCACAAAATGAATAGTAAACACAAGGATCATACTCATAACAGGAATATCAATTTGTTATTACGAAACCATTGTAATGTTTGATTTTGACCAGAAGGTGCAATGATTTTGTATCAAGTAGGATAGAATTTGAATGTTGATTTCAAAAACTGGAAAACTAAAGAATCAGATCATGAGTTTCTTCAAAACTCAAACCATAAGGATAACTCTCCTTGTAGCAACGGTCTATGACAAATGAATATAAATAATTAGGAGCATATGTTCTTTGTCCCATGGTTTAAGGGATAAGAAACTAGTGATTTCGATGCGGTGGAGACTCATGACTGTCTTTACTAAGCTGGTATGAATCAGAGTATTCTTGTGGTGAGGTTGCTTATCCAATATTTCGGTCTTGCTGCCATTAGAAAAAATATTGAGATAAGAAACATGTCCTGTATATTTTGTGCGTAGAATATTTTTTTTTCATTTTTGTAGTGTAAATATGAAACTTGAGATAAGATAAAGATTTTGAGATAAGATTCACATTCAGATTCAGATTTATTTTCATTAAAACATTGAAATGATATACACGTAAGATTATGGATTCAGATTTATTTCCATTTAAATATTTAAATGGTATGCATGTAAAATATGGATTCAAATTCAATACTTGGTAATATACAATTTTTTGTATGTATAATATTCTAAATTAGTTAATTGAAACAATATGTTTGCAAAGTAATCTCTTTTGTGTAAATTGATTAATTTAGAATATTAAGATGTTTTGTGTATGTTTGAATTCCATGCGTTTAACAATCGTCCCAAAGAAAGGTTGTTATTTGGCCGGAATTAAAAGATACTTGTGGTAATAAATATGTGACAATGGTTTGATGTTCCGTGTGAATGTTAAATCGGTCCAAAAAAAGGTTTGATGTTTGACAGGATTTTATTGTTATTTGATTACTACACCAAGAGTATCATTTACAAGTTGATTTTCTGTCCAAAGACTAAAATCAATTTTTGCTAGGTATCTTGTGATGGGGTTGTTGTCATTATTTGAATTTATAAATTAAAGTTATATTTAAGAAATAATTATGAGTTTGTTGTTTATATTGTCTTTTGTTCTTTTTCAGTCAATACTTCTGATGCTATAATATCTACAAACATTAATAGTATCACTGTGCTTAATGTCATAAAGTTTAAGGAATGGAAATAGAACGTAATGATAGTTCTCGGTTGATTGCATCTATACCTTGCACTTCGGATTGAGCGATCTCCTTCTCTTAAGGATATATCTATCCCTGATAAAAATAGGGAGAGAAAGAAGTGGGAACGTTCAAATCGCATAAATCTTATGATCATGAAACGTGGAATTCCAGATTCATTCAGAGGCACTATGTCTGAAGAGGGTAATGCCAAATCGTTCCTTACTGATCTTGAGAAACGTTTTGCAAAAAACGAAAATATGAGGCTCACCATCTTTGTTTCCGTCTTTGGCACCCACCTGTATCGATTAGTCATCCCATATGATGCTCTACTAGTAGTCCTCTCTCTCATCAGCTGATCTTTGGCACTCGCACTTATCATGCTACCTGAGCCCTTCGCAGTTTCCACCTCTCATGCTCTATACCTCACACGTAATCTAGACTCCATAATCTTGGCTCCACCAAATCCGATAGCTCCTCGATGACTGATTAGAACTACATCATCTGTACGCGAACCACCTGAGCTCGTGTCACCTTATCCATCCCTTGGCATCTTGACACTCCAACGCTGACTTTTATCTCGATTCTTGTACGAGTGTCCTCGAAGCACTGTCTCCTCAACCACGTTCGCAATCAACTTAAACTAGTTGTCAATTTTCTTAGCCTTCATCACGATCATGGCACCTCTACATATCCTCATCACCCCATCCTTCACGGACATCCTGCAACACTTGAAATCTAATACATCAATTGAGATCAAATTTTTCCTCACATTAGACACAAATTTGACACCTCCCAAAATACGAACAGTCCCATCAAACATCTTGATCTTGACCATACCTATTTCAGGACCTTGCATGTCTCACCATTAGCCATTTGTATGGCATCTCCAATAGTTACAAACTCGTGAAATAGATTCCTACTCCTACAAACATGAAAAGAACATCCTGAATCAACAAACCAATCAGAATTGGCAGGTTCGAGTAAGAGGAGAATGGCGGACCAAAGCCACATGACCGAGTTTGGTGAGGAGGTAGACATGCCGCACATCGCTGTGCGCAAGGGAAGGGCAAAGTCGAAGGATGTCCTGACATCCCTCGAGTCACGACTCGGGAGGGTGGAAGACATCATGGATCGAATGGCGGTGAGATTAGAGGACGATGTCCCAAGCAATGAAGTCATTGATGCTCGGGAGGAAGCATTCAAAGGCGAGTTGCAAAGGGTCCTAAACTCATTGATGGACAAACTTCGAATAGAGTTCCAAGCGCAAGTTGATGATGTTCGCATGGCTGTAACATCTCTTCAAGAGGACGTGAAGGTCATAAAGGAGGATGTTTCGCTATGCAGGGCGGCCATAGTGAAATGGGGGCGCCAACGTTGTTGGCAAGGCACCACGTATTGACGCTCCCAAACCAAAGGCATTCTCGGGGAAAACGAGATGCCAAAGAACTTGATGCTTTTCTCTTCAACATGGATCAAAACTTTGATCACATAGGTATAGAGACCAAAGAGATGAAGATCAAGACAGCTGCGCTCCTTCTCTCGGACACGGCGACCATGTGGTGGCGTCGTCGTTATAATGACATCCAAGCGGGGGTCTTCGTGATGGATACTTGGGAGGACTTCAAGAAAGATCTCAAGTTCCATTTCTATCGGAGAATGCCCAATATGAAGCCAAACTAAACCTTCGGAAATTGAAGCAAACGGGTACCATTCGGGATTATGTGATGAACTTTATGGAGTTACTCTTCCAAGCTCATCTACTTTATGGATGACCTTCAGTCTTGGGCGCAAAAAGAGTTACGTAGATGGGGAGTGCAAACTCTTGTTGCGACCATAGCGGCGGTAAAGTCGTTCGTAGAGTTCAAGAGGGGCGACTCGAAACTGAAGGAATCAAAGGGGCACTTCGAGAAAGGTGGAGGAGACAAGGGCAAAGTGCCAATGTCGAACTTTCCAAGCAAGGGGAGTTCGAGCAAAGGAACGTGGAACAAAGGCAACCCCAAGGACGCGGGGAAATCTAAGGGGGAGGTGAAATGCTACTTATGCGATGGCCCTCACTACGTTCGAGAATGTCCAAAGAAAAAGGCACTTTCGTCGTTAGTCTCCCAAGTGGAGGGAGAACCCGTGCAAGAGATAGGTTCTCTAAGAATGCTTAACACGGTGAAGGCGATGGCGGCAAAACCTTCATCGAAAGGGTTGATGTACGTCGACGCTTTGATTAGACCGTACACAACTCGTGCCTTGGTTGATACTGGGGCAACACATAACTTTGTCTCACTTAAGGAGGCGAGGAGACTTGGGCTTCGGTTCATCAACGAGAAGGGAATGCTCAAAACGGTGTATACCGAAGCCAAACCCATTCATGGCATGGCGCACCATGTGCGACTTCGTATTGGGGAATGGAAGGAAACAATCGATCTTGCAGTAGTTACGATGGATGACCATCCACTTGTGCTTGGGATGGAATTCTTCGATAAAATAAAGGCGTTTTCGATCCCCTTTGTTAGCGATATGTATATAGAAAAAGGGGATGGAGCATACATGGTCCCGGTGGTTCGACGGGAGGCGAGGATAAAGACGATCTCTGCCATGCAAGTTTCCAAGGGTGTCAAAAATGGGGAACCTACTTATTTGGCAATGACTAAGTTGGATGATGACTCCAACTCAATGGAGATGGTGCCAATTGAAATCGAAAAGGTTCTTGAGGAGTTTTCTCATGTAATGCCTAAGGAACTCCCGAAGAAACTTCCACCTAGAAGGGAAGTGGATCATAAAATCGAGCTAGAACGGGGTACGAGGCCACCTGCCAAGGCGCCATATCGCATGGCTCCAACGGAGTTAGAGGAACTCCGAAAACAATTGAGGGACTTGTTGGATGCCGTCTTCATCCGAATCTCGAAAGCGCCTTATGGAGCTCCCGTGCTATTCCAAAAGAACAAGGACGGTTCACTTCGGTTATGCATTAACTATCGAGCCTTAAATAAGGTAACCATCAAGAATAAATACCCCATTCCTTTGATTGTCGATCTATTTGATCAACTTGGGGGAGCGCGGTACTTCGCCAAGTTAGACCTTCGCTCGGGGTACTTCCAAGTAAGGATCGCCGAAGGTGATGAAGCCAAGACCACATGTGTTACAAGGTATGGCTCTTTTGAGTTCCTTGTTATGCCTTTTTGTCTAACAAACGCACCCGCTACATTTTGCACTTTGATGAACAATATTTTACATCCCTATCTTATCGTCTATAGTGCGCTTGGAAGAGCATGTTGAATATTTGCGGATCGTGTTCAAAGTCTTGGCAAGCAACGAACACTATGTGAAGAAAGAAAAATGCTCATTTGCTAGCCAAGAAGTTAACTTCCTCGGGCACGTTATCAAAGATGACAAGTTATTTATGGAGGAAGGCAAGGTGCGGGCAATTGAACAGTGGGAACCTCCGACGAAAGTCTCGGAGCTTCGTTCCTTCCTTGGATTAGCCACTTACTATTGGCGATTCATAGAGGGATACTCGACTATAATATCCCCCTTGACGGATCTTCTAAAGAAAGACAAGACGTGGGTTTGGACGGAAGCATATCAAAATGCATTCGAAGAGCTCAAAAGGGCGATTTCTTCGGAACCAGTCCTTAGTCTTGCAGATCATTCCAAACCCTTTGAAGTGCATACCGATGCATCGGACTTTGCTATTGGTGGAGTTCTTATGCAAGAAGGTCATCCTATAGCCTTCGAGAGTCGCAAGCTTAATGATACGGAGAGGCGCTACTCCGTTCATGAGAAAGAGATGACGGCCGTGGTTCATTGTCTCCTCACTTGGAGACACTACTTGCTGGGTTCTAAGTTCGTGGTGATGACGGAAAACGTCGCCACGAGCTATTTTCACACTCAAAAGAATTTAACTCCAAAGCAGGCGAGATGGCAGGTTTTCTTATCGGAGTTTGACTTCGAGTTTGCCTATAAGCCGGGGAAGACAAACTCAGTTGCTGATGCATTGAGTCGCAAGACGACCTTGGGAGCCTTATCCAAACCACAAAACCTTCTCTTGGAGCGGATCAAAGAGGGACTCGACCAAGACCCTATGGCAAAATCGTTGGTACAACTTGTCAAAGATGGAAAAAGTCGACGATTTTGGTTCGAGGACGGTATCCTCTATACAAAATGCAAGCGGATCTACTTGCCGAAATGGGGAAATATAAGGAAAGAGATCATTCGGGAATTTCATGACTCTCAATGGGCAGGGCACCCGGGAGTTCATCGGACCATGGCGTTGATGAGCGAACATTACTATTGGCCAAAAATAGAGGCGGACGTGGAAACGTATGTGTGAACTTGTCTTGTTTTCCAACAAGATAAGGGGGAGCAACATTTACTGGGAGAACTTCTAGAGCCTCTTCCCACTCCGTTTCGACCATGGAAAGCGTTTTCATGGACTTTATTGTGACATTGCCAAAGTCTGAAGGGTGTGGATCAATCATCGTAGTGGTTGATCGCTTCACCAAATATGCAATCTTCATTCCAGCCCCTGCAGATTGCAAAGCCGAAGAAGCAGCTCGACTCTTTCTTAAACACGTCGTCAAGTTTTGGGGATTACCGTAAAACATTATGAGTGATCGAGATCTGCGATTCACTGGCAAGTTTTGGACGAAGCTGTTTAGACTCTTGGGGACGTATCTCAACGTCTCAACAGGTTATCATCCACAAACCAATGGCCAAACCGAGAGGATAAATAACTTGTTGGAAGCTTATTTTCGACACTATGTTAGTGCCAACCAACGGGACTGGGTAAAATTGTTGGACGTAGCCCAATTTTCCTACAATTTGCAAAGATCGGAGATTAAAGCATGAGCTTTTTAATTATTATAAAGATACTATACTTCATCTTTCAACATATGACTACAAAAGATTAGCGTGCGCTACTTTGATAAATAAGTACATATTACAATACTTATAAATTTTTCTCCATGAATAGAGGTCTAGTTTATAATAGATTGAATGTCATAGACAAGATTCTAGCATACACAGATCAATCATTCTTTTGCATTTGATTCTAACTTGCTGCTATGATTTGTGAGGAATTGTCTTTATTTCATCATATCTCCCAATGAGTTTCGAACGTTGATTAGTCAGGAAAATAGGCTTCTCCACTAAATCAATTGATAATAAAAGAAATAACTCATGAAATATATATATTAGTGCGTGGTTTCATAAACTATAATGTGTGTTTCTCCATCGGCCTCCAAACGCGTGATATTATTTTGGGCTTACATAGTTGACATTTTTATTGAGTGATGTAAAATACATGTGCATCAACATGTAACTTCTAGTTCAACATATGAAGCATGAGTTTTATTCTTAAAAGCAATTTACGATACGAGAAATAGGTCATGAATTATATATATAAAAATTGATGACTGATTTAAAATCATCAAAGATAGCTGAAGAGATTGTAAAACATGAAATGAGGTTAAAAGTCATCAAATAAAGGACATTATGCTACATTCTCCAACACATTCCCTTGGAGCATCTTCAATATTACATGATAATATTACATATGTTGCAAAATATAATGTATATTATGATAATGAAGTGTAAAATATTATAGTGTGGCAATGGGGCTCCAATGACACCATGTTATATTATAAAATTTCATAACAATCTTTGGAAGAGATTGTAAACCATGAGATGAGACTAAAGTCATCAAATAAAGAACATTATGCTGCATTGTCCAACGTATTCGTTTAGAGCATATCCAATAATACATGGTAACATGATATATTTAACAAAATTATTGTCTATTATGAAAATGAAAAGTGCAAAATGTTAGTTTATCAATGCAACTCCATTGACACAATGTTATATTATTACATTTCTTAACAATCTTATCTTTGTTTTTATTTATTTATTTATTTTGAGACAAATGTGCAAAATCGATGACATGACACAAAATAACATTGTCAAACATCATACTAAATTTGATTCCAAGTTTAACCTTCAAAAGTTAACACAACCAATATTGTCCATTAAAGTAGATCAAATGCATAAAAATGGTACTCCCTCCATTGCACATAAATTGCAACTTTTATATATGTAGCATAAATTATTTTTTTTTTTGTGTTACGAATCGATCGTGAGATAATCAAACGTCGTTTTACATAAAATTATTTTGAAACACTAATGATATCTTAAGTTGTGTTCTTCAATCTTGAACCGTTGATGTAATTTTGTTATATTGTTAACATGAATAATAAAACTCCTCAAAATATGTATTGAATAATAAAGTTTCTATTGAATTTTACAATTTATGAGGGACGAAGAAAGTATATTTTAGTTTTTTCTATCTAAATAGCATGTCCAATATACTTTTATCATTTTATTCTAGCATAGGGTTTATGTGGGGACAATTGGATAAAAATACCAAATAAAAGTTTTATTTATGTTTCAATACTCATTTTAATATTTATAGTTCATACATATGAAATTACAATGCATATACGTATGGTATATAATTCACAATACATTATATATAGTTAACAGATATTAATGGGTAAGAAAATATAAATGAAATTTATATTAGATATTTTTGCTTCACGGATGAATCTTGATTAATAAAGAAACCTTTAATTTATTTTAGCCACCGAAACTCCACAAGTATGTACATCCCGAAAACGCTTCTAATAATCACCCATTTTCCTCTTTCCTCTCCTCGTTTTTTAAAATTTTATATATTTATTATTCTCTCAGTCTCACAATAGATGCAATACTTTTTTCATTTGTATGTCCACAAAAGATGTCATATTTCTAAATTTTAAAATTTTCTTTACAAAAGTATTAAATATCTTTATTTTTTTTATTTTATATCAAATTAACTCATTCAATTATTTTTTTTCTCACCTCTCTCTCTCACAAATCAAAAAGGCAAAGAAGTTATTTGTATAAAATTTAGCACATATTTGAATTCTCGCTCCAAATCAGATGATTGCATGCTATGAAACGAAGTATTGTTTATTATTACTATTGCTTCCTCCATCCCATGAAAAGTACAAATAATAACGCACTATTTATTATGTATTTTGATATGTTAATTTTTATTACTAAACAATATGATATAAATTTTATTTTGACACAGAATTATAATATATAATTAAAAATATTTTTAATTTTCATGATAACTTTATAAAAAAAATATTATTTATTCATCTCGTGGATCATTTGTAATTGACCTATTTTATTACTTCCTTCGTCCTAAAATTATTGCAACGTTTTGATTTTGTACGCGTGTTGATAAAAAGTTTGATACGCGTGTATTGACGATCAAACATAATTTTTTTTATAAATTTATCATGAAGTATCAATGATTATATAAATTACATACTTCAATCTATTATATATTACGGACGATCAGATATGATTTGATATAAAAAAAAATTATATTTATATTATTAAAATGATATAAAATATGAATATATTATAATAATTATAGGATAAAGAAAATATTTTATATGATTAATTGTGTTTTTTCAACGAATATTATTATTACCGCAATGGTGGAGTGCCCTGGGCGTGACATCCGCGACACATCATCATCATTTCTTTTTTACAGCAACCAAGGGACTACTAGTATAGTACAGTGTTTTTTCCACTCTCAACCGTGGATTCCCCTCACCAGCCCCATCCATCACACAAAAATCACTAATCACAATCACTCCACTTGAAACGAAAAAGAAGAAAGAAAAGAAAAAAAGGAAATGCAAAAAGGAAAAAAAGGAAAAGAGGAAGAAACTGTTGCAGTGTGGACCAAACGACGAGACTACCAGCGACTCCTCTCTCTTCTTTCTCGCATTTCCTCTCACATCCTCTCTCTGTGTGCGCTGTGAGGTCGTTGAGCCTTGACCACTGACCAGCGAATCAATGCGTGTGTGATCGGATTCGTTTTGATTCGACAGTGAACGAATCGGTTCCTGTGAAAGATACTTAAGAAGGTGAGGAGGTTGCTATCAAGTTTCTGGAAAGGCCAAAAAACAATATCATGATAAATTTTTATATATTGAAGTAATATAAAGTGTACATATAAAATTATACATGAGTCATTTATTTATAGGACGATTACAACGGTCATATTTATTACTGTCATATTTCTATATTCTAACATCCCCTCAAACTCAAGGTAGTTCTAAAGAGATCAAATTGAGTTTGGATATATAAGGGCATGAAATCGTCTTGGTGGATGGGTCTTCGTGAAGAGATCGACAGTCTGATCAACTGATGCAACTGAAGAGAGTGATAGAGTCCGTTGAGAAAAGTGATGTCGTATGAAATGACAATCAATCTCAATATGCTTCGTACGTTCATGAAATACATCATTATGCGTGATCTGAATAGCACTCTGACTGTCACAATAGATAGGTGTGCTGGTGGAGAATGAAACACCCATATCGCTAAGGAGCCATCGTAAAGCAGTGGTATCAACTAAGACACGATACTTAGACTCTGAACTGAAACGTGAAACAATAGACTCTTTCTTACAACGCTAAGAAATAAGAGAGCTACCAAGAAAGAAGCAGTAGCCAGTAGTAGATCTACGATCAGTAGGGTAACTTGCCCAATCAGCATCGGAGAAAGCATGCAGCTCTAAGGTCGAAAAGAGTGAGAAGTGCAAACCATGAAAAATAGTATCTTTGACAAAGCGTAAGATTCGAAAAACCGCAGCAAAATGTGTAGATCATAGTGATGTCATGAATTGACTCACCAAGTGAACAACATATAATATCTCTCGTCGAGTAACAGTCAAGTATATCAAAATTCCGACTAATTGACGATAACGATTGGGATCCTTCAGTAATTGTCCATCAGTTGGACGTAATTTGACATTGCTCTCTTAGGGAGTGCTAACAGTCTTAGCATCAGTTATCCCAACACGAGAAATAAGATCTGATGCATATTTGGTTTGAGACAAATAATACCCAGTGCAGGATTTCAAGACCTCCAGACCAAGAAAGTAAGAGACCAATCCGAGATCTTTCATCTTAATTTGTGCACTGAGGAACTCCTTTACTTTTTCAATACCATAGATATTATCACCTGTGAGAATCATATTGTCAACATATAATAGAAGAAGAATAATACCTGCAGAGGACTTCTTGATGAATAAGGCTGAGTCATAGGAACTAATGGTAAATCCAAATTGTCAGAGTGTATTATGAAACTTGGCATACCATGCTGTGGGAGATTACTTGAGACCATACAATGCTTTTCAAAGCCGACAAACCTTGTATGGTGGATGATCATAACCAGGAGGAGGTTTCATGTATACTTTCTTGGAAAGATTACCATTTAGAAAAACATTCTTGACATCCATCTGAAAAAGATCCCATTATCGTACAGCAACAACTGCAAGTAAGGATCATACCGATGTGATGCGAGTAACAGGAGCAAAAGTTTCCTCATAATATATGTCATACTCCCGTGTAAAACCATGTGCGACTAGCCGAGCTTTATAACGCTCAACCGATCCATCAGACTTGGTTTTGATCTTATAAATCCATTTACAACCAACAATGATTTGCCTACAAGCAGATAAACTAGATCCCATGTTCGTGTCTTACTCAGAGCATGTAATTCCTCATTCATTGTTTGCTTCCAAAGAGGATCAGAAGAGGTCTCTCGAAAAGATTGAGGCTCATGGAGGGCAGGAAGAGCATGATAACAATAATAGTTATTAAGATGAGGAGGAGGAAGACTTACTCGAGTACTACGATGACTGGAAGGGTCCACATACTGAGGTGCAGGCGGCTCCACATGCTGAGGTGCAGGCGGCTCCACATGCTGAGTAGCAGATTCAAAAGGAGTCAAAGGCAAGTCGACAGTTGAGTTGGAAGGATGTGAAATAGAAGACACTTCATCTGGAAACATTGTGACACGAGTAAAATATCCAGAGAACTCAGGAAATGAGACATGGAAAGAAGACAAACTTGAAAAGGATTTGTGTTCCCAAAATGTGACATGACGAGAAACTCTTAGCCCTTTGGAGATAAGATCATAACAACGATATCCTTTATGCTCAA
Organism: Drosera capensis; assembly: GCA_001925005.1. Classification (NCBI taxonomy): domain Eukaryota; kingdom Viridiplantae; phylum Streptophyta; class Magnoliopsida; order Caryophyllales; family Droseraceae; genus Drosera; species Drosera capensis. Next base: position 207,032 of record LIEC01011872.1, read on the forward strand.
TACCATAACCAATCTGTTGACCAGTATGAAAATCTTTTATCACACAACCATGTTTAGAAAAATATAAATCAAGATCAATATCACAAAGTCAGAAGCAAAATAGGTATCGGGAACAGTGAGATCAGGTGTGGCAATGGGTCCAACATGACTAATTTTTAAAATGGATCCATTAGCAATACAAATATTAGAAGGTTGAGAGAAAGGTTTCATATTATGAAATATCGAAGAATATGATGACATATGATTAAAACAACCAGAGTCTATAAGCCAAGAGCCGTTACTTCGAGTGGCAGACAGAACAAAAAAATATGAAGATTCACGACGAGAGATAACCTGATTAATCAAAGCTTCCAAATCAACCGTGGAGAGAGAAGATAGAGCTTCAGAACCCTCGGATAAGTAGATGTCGGATTGTGGCTGTAAGAAAATGGTGCAGCATAAGACTACTGTTGTGAGTAAGACTCATTCCCTTTAGAGGAATGGTGAGAAAGCTCACCTCGCCAACCATACTTCCCATCAAGCGAACGAATAGCATTGAATGCATCCCTTCTGTTATCGAATTAGATAAATGCATAGCCAGGTGACCTTCAAGCAACCCATATACTATGCAGACTCCCAAAGATGCGAAACTCAAGTTCAAGATTCTTCTCACTAATACGAGGATCCAAATTACCCACATAAATCCGAACTATTATATATATGTATATATTTTTTTTAAAAAAAAAGTATTATAAACTTGAGAAAAAAAACTAAAAGTTGCAGTATTTCAAAAACCCCAAACCTTGGTGATGTACGGCTGGGAATTCCAACCTTTCCATATCGGCCTCACACGACGGCGAAAGGTGGCTGTGGAAGCTGTGATGCGAACGGCGACTAAGCCTTGGCAGTGACGTCGCGGTGAGGGAGCAGATCTTGGAACAAGGCCAGATCTAGTTCCAAGATCTGATTTTGAGCAGACCACGTCGCGGTAGCGCTTCGGGGGTGGTGGACTGTGGTTGGTGTCCGGCGATGGTGGCAGAGCTCGGTGGCTAGATCTGTGGACCACGACGAGGTGTTGAGCTTGATGGATCGGAGCTTTGAGCTCAAGACGTCGAGATCTAGTTATAGATCCGTGAGCAGTATCCGAGCTCTTGTCGGCGGAGATATTGGTGTTGAGCGACGGCGGTGGAAGCGGAAGTTGGTCAGCGGGATGCTGCGACGGTGGGCGGATAAGTAGATCTCGGATGTTGTTCGGCGACTGGCCAGATCTCACACGACGGCTGAAACAGCGGCGGTGGTCACCGTTGAGGTGCAAGGCTGCGGTGGCGGAGATATTGGTCCAGGCAGCGGAAATCTTCGCTGCACAAGTGTTGACGGTGTCTGCTCGGAACCTGGGCCGAGGGAGATCGCCGGCAAGGTTGACAGTGGTGACCCCAAAGAATGAATCCTAAAATTGGATATTTGTAAAAAATGGTTCTGATACCATGATAAATTTGTATATTGAAATAATATAAAATGTATATATAAAACTATACATGAGTCCTTTATTTATAGGACGATAACAACAGTCACATTCCTATATTCTAACAGTAGAGAAGGCTTAAGCGATGGAGCAACAGTTCCAGCAGGAAGTTATGATGTTGGCGACATTAAAGCATCCCAACCTTGTTCGATTTATTGGAGCTTGCCGAAAGCCAATGGTTTGGTGTATTGTCACAGAATATGCAAAAGGGGTCTCTGCGACAATTTTTAACAAAGCGACAGAACAGATCTGTTCCTTTGAAGTTCGCTGTCAAACAAGCATTGGATGTTGCTAGGGGAATGGCATCTGTGCATGGCCTTGGATTCATACACCGGGATCTTAAATCTGATAATCTTTTGATCTCCTCTGATAAATCAATTAAAATTGCAGATTTCGGTGTTGCTAGAATCGAGGTTCAGGCGGAAGGCATGACACTAGTGACTGGGATTTATCGCTGGCAGGCTCCCTAAGAAATCTAACCTAATATCTAGAAATTTCTTCTTTCTTATCCCTTTACCTTTCTTATTCTCGTATCTTTCTTATCCTTATTGTGAACAAGAGAAAGACTATTTCCTAATATCCTCGCAAAAGGAACACATCTTAAAACCATAAAAGATCATATAAAAGATTAGATTAATTTGTAAAGATAGAATGCACTCATAATAACAACTACAAACACAAAGACAAAAACAATAATGCATAAAAAAAAAGGAAAAAAGAAAAAGAATAACAATGAATAAATAAATTAATAAACTAACAAATAACTAAGAAACTAAATAAATCAATTAATCAAAAGATCAAACAAATCCTTTTTACCTCATCATAAGATAAAAATAGTACTAAAGCTATCCTATAACTCTAATTCCGTCACGTCAAACATTCCTAATAAGGACAACGTCACTTGTTAGTCCGAGCAGGGACATGTTTTATTTAATAACTTCACCCCAATGTGTCCTCGGTTTCCCCCTACAATGTCTACCTGCTATTAACTGGAACGATTCACAATGTCTAAGCAACGCTTTTGGATTCCTATGCATAACATGACCAAATCATCTTAGTTTTGTCTTGCGCATTTTATCCTCAATAACAGAGACTCCGAGTCTCCCTCGAAACCTTCCATTTGAGATTCCATCTCTAAGGGAGATCCGACACATCCAACGCAAGATTCTCATTTCTGTCACATGCATTTTGTTCATTTGAGCGTTTTTCACGGGACAATACTCTACTCCATACAATAATGCTAATCTTGCCACCAATCGATAATACTTGCCCTTTAGTTTTAAGAAAATCCTCTTATCACATAGCATACTCGTGGCTTCTTTCCATTTTTGCCATCCCGCTCTATTGCAATGTACTATCTCGTCATCGATCTGTCCGTTTTTTGTATCATTGATCCAAGATACTTGAAAGATTGTGTCATTGGGATAACTTGTGAGCCAGTCTAAACTGTCGAGTATGATGCTTTAAGGGTTGCACTAAATTTACACTCCATGTACTCTGTCTTAGTTCAACTAAGCCTAAACCCCTTTGACTCCAACCTTTCCCTCCCTCTCTCCAATGTTTCATTTAGCCTGTCTCTTGTCTCATCAATTAAGCCAATATCTTTGGCTGACAACATGCATCACGGCACCTCTTTTTGAATGGAATCCTTCACGGATAGGAAAATGGTTTGCCATCCCTTGTCCAGTCCTAACGATGGTTGATAGTTTGCCATATGTGTCTCTAGTTGGTGTCTCGAATTGTACTTATATACGTTGATGATATTCCTTTATATCACAAACAACTCCATAAGATGTTCTGTAAAACTCTATTATATGTCTTCTCAAGATCGATAAAAACCATGTGCAAATCCTTTCGATAAATCCTATAATGCTCTGCCAATCTGCTCAAAAGTTGTAACATCTCGATAGTGGACCTTCCTAGCAAGAAGCCAAACTGATTCTCCGTAATATTAATAACTCCACGTAACCTTTCCTCCAATACCCTCTCTGAGAGTTTCATAGAGTGATTGAACAACTTAATTCCTCAATAATTGTTGCAACGCTGAATAACCCCTTTAATCTTGTAAAGGGGAACTATGACACCTGTCCTCCACTCATATGGCATCCTATCAATCATTAGAATAACATTGAACAAGTGCGTCAACCAAGCAATCCTCTCATCTCCAAGACACTTCAAAGCTTTATTAGGAATACCATCTGGTCCCTCCACCTAGCCATTCCCCATTTGTCGTATCGTTTCTTTGACTTCTTCTATATAGCTTTAGCAGTAGGCAAGAACAAGATACCTTGGGCAATTATCGGCTTCATGCTATTAGTCATCCATGTGATCACCAAACTATCATTCTTTTCCCAATCCTCGAAACTGGGATCTTTGGCATTGGGCGGATCATTAGTCAAGTGCTTCTTCTTCATGTGAGCAGTAACAAAGATGTAACAAAGATGAGAAACGCACGAGCCCAAAATAAATAGTTGTTCCTATCAAGTTTGATAGTAGTGCCAACAAGGTTTTGGCTCAAAGAGGACGAAGTGAAGCCATGGCACAAATAAGTAAGCAGACAAGGAGATTTTGAGCAGTTCACAAAGAAACAATTTATCATAGAATTATATTCATCATAGTAATCATGTACGGGTGAGAGCAACAATCAATGGAAGAGAAAGAGAAGAGTAGAGAGGAAATTAGGGTTGAACCTTATTCCCATACCATGTTATAAGTGGAGGAAAGAGAATAAAATTTCGTTCGAGTCATACCCCATATAAATAGGAGTATAAATAGGAGTAGCTCAGGCTAAGGAAGGAAGGTACATAATATAGCAATCACCTAATCAAGACAATCGCTAATTATTCACTATCCTAACTTACAGAGATTCTATCACTCCTCAATCTTTCAGCTGTAGACACCCCATAAGCTATTTGCATCTGCATCCGTGTCAGGTGGTATTCCCCTGCATTAAATTCTCGTGTCTTTTCTCCTCTGAGATCTCGTCACGTAATTCGCAAATGACGTCTTGTATTCATCACCAACAACTTATGTTGGGTTGCGAGACAGTCAATAGGGATTACTTTACAATCTCTTCATCTATTTTATCGTTACGTCGGCACATAAAGTAGTCAATCTGCATTCTTGTTGTCTGGCTTTTAAAAAGTTGTTACATGATTTTGGGGTTTGTTGAAAAGAGAGTTAACAAAATCCATGGGTCCATCTCTTAATCCAAAAGGCTAAGCTAATGGGTTATGGGTTCCTCATATATATATATTCTACTTTTTCTGTTTCTCCATGGTCAATATGGGTAAACCTGCTCACACATATCCTCAACAATACCTTACACCCAAAAGGTCGGCGGTGCAGGCAGCCTTCAAGGTCGTAAACAAAGGTGTCCGGCCAATAATTCCGAATGACTTCCTGCCGGCACTAGCAGAGGTAATGACCTGTTGCTGGGATGCAAACCCTGATGTGAGGCCGCCCTTCTCCGATGTGGTTAAGATGCTCGAGTTTGCAGTGACTGAGATCATAACCACTGCCCGTAAAGTACGTTTCCGGTGTTGCATCGCCCAAACCATGAGTATGGACTAATCCTGTATTTGTATCAATTCCTAAAAGTGGTATCAGCCTGAAGAAAAGACCCGAAAGGAAAAGTTATACTGAACGAGAAGATGCACAAGCAGCCTATTTGTCCTAACCGCTTCGTTTTTTCGCTTTAACCAAGGGAGAGAGAATGGGAAATCTTGACAAGTGATTAGGGACCTTGGTTGATGGTCATTATTGTCGTTCAGCTATAGGGGCCACAAATTGAAGTTGAATACCATGTGACAAAATTCATACTGTCCAACGATGATGAATGACACACATCGTCTCACAGATAAAGGAATTACGCTCACTCTTCATCTCTTCATAAAAGTTGGGCCATTTTGGTAAAAATGAAAGATTTCATTTGCAGGACAAATTCCCGATCCAAGTGAACGTTTGCTATGCTTTTGTGATGGAGAGCAGGATGCCATACATTGCAGCTACAATTGGGAACATAAACAAAGTAGGTTATGAAAAGAGCATAGAACCTCTGAACTATTCGACAATAACACATGATGTCTTAAATTTTGAAAATATATGGATGATTCTTCATTAAGCTGTTTGAATGATGTTTCGTGTCAAAATAACTCAATATTATTTCAAAACTAGTAAAGAATATACATATGATTATTTTATGAAATGAGTTGTTTGAGTGACATGAGTCAATGTTTGTGTGACACTATGCCTATTTTGATTGTTTCCAATTGTGATTCAGAATATTAAAAAGGTGAAACTGAGACTTGAACGTTATCTAATCATGGGGAGATTTTTTTAGAGGTGGTTCAGGTGGAAAGTCGAAACCATTATGCAACCAATATTGATGAATAGATTAGGGATATAGTTAATTGGCATAAGATATTGTTACGAATTCGACCCGAGTTCAACCCGAGAATCGGACTACCACAATCAAGCCAGCAATAACGCGAAAGATTTAATGTGTGGAAAACCCAATTGACGAGAGAAAAAACCCCATAAAGAAGTAATCCACTAATCAAATCACAAGTTTACAACGATCGTTTCTTTCAACTAACTTAATCTCACCTTGTGTTTCTCTTCAACCCTAGAGAAAAGTCTCTTATGATCCCTATGACAACCCACTTGAGATTGATATCACTAAATTTGATACAGGGCTATTTATAGACTCAAAATAAGAAGATATGAACATAATCTCAGACAAAAACTGAACCGATTTGGCATCGATCCAAACAAACGACCTCTGTCAAAAGACCTGTGCCCGAGGTGGCTTAAGTTCGCGTTTGGGGGCAATAAAACCGATCTGACGCGTTCGGGGTGACGTCAGGGAAGTCCAGCGCGGTCAAAGGAGGTAGGGAACAAGTCAAATAGATAGCGAGGCGTATTGTCATCGCGCGAAGGCCGTGGTCACCCATCTTGGGGATCGAATTCCGACCGTCCGTCGTTTTTTCGGCATGAGGGAAGGTTGACGAGGGTCGGGGTAGTCGAGGGTTTCAAGAGGTGCTTTCATGATGATGGTCGTGATTTGCTTCGTCGTAGATCAAGGAAACTCGGGCTGGTGGTTTCCGATGTCGTGGGTGGCCAGATATATATAGGGACGGGTTGCCATCATCGGGGTTGGCCGGATTCTGGTCAAACTGTGCTGATGTGGGTCGATGCGGTTTGCGAATCGAAAATAAACGAAGACAAGAGAAGATATTTACGAAGTGGTTAAAATATTTACGAGATTTTCCACAAACCAAATCAGATATCCTCAAAATATCTTACCAAGATATTATTTTTTTTATAAATTTGATGTATATTACATATTGAAACCGGACGACACACATAGTACAAAAGTAAGGCGAATCAAGTCTGCTCCATGAAATGACATTCATCACATGAACACGCTCAATGAGTAGCAAAACAACAGGAAATGTTCAAATTCAGACCAAGCTGAACATCTTAGAATTCATCCACCAGCATAACGAGCTTGAATTCAACTTCAACAATCACTTGATCATCCATCTTGAAACCCTTATCTTTATTGTGGAGATCACTCAGTGAAAGGAGGTGTATAGCGGCAATGCCATCACATTCTTTTGTGTACCAGCCACTTACTGCAAGGAGTACAAATCACATGTAAAGAACTTCCCTAACTTAGGAAGCTTATTTGATATCCACAACAAATAGAACTCTTCTTTACAATTTCATACTCAGTTTACCTGTTTCATTCTTAACCTTTTTCTTACAATAGAATATATATCTTTTTTGTTTACGATGACAAAGGAATGAAGTTAGATTGTAATTGTATCTTACTAGAATCTTCCATAAGTTCTTCACATAGCTGATTGATGATGCGCACTGTTGTATCCACGTATAACTTCTTGCCGCCGGTTAGATCAGAACAATCCAGGAGATTCAGGAAAAGCGTGAGGCTTTTCCTCTTTCCTTCTCCCCAACCTTTTGGATATATCTCTAATTCCCTGTGGAACAGTAACAAGGCGAGGAAGAAAATGGCATAAGTTGTGTTTGTGCATGACTTGTTGACTTATTACTTGCCCAATGGACTATATACCAGGTACGCTCTTCCATGTCGAAATCATCGGAGCTTTTGCTATCTGTAATCTTAGAGAACTTGTCGAACGTCCATGTAAAATCATCCCTCGTACGTGCATTTAAAGTGGACAAACGTCCAGTAGAAGTTGGTATGGCATCTGCGACTTAGACTTCGACTCCAAACTTGCACAGATCAGTTCTCGAAATGAAGCCATTGGATGGACGAATGAAATCACGATGGAGGAGTTCTTGTGAAATTCCATTTGTCATCCGTGTTGCGTCATAGGTGTGTGCCGTAGGACCTGAACTTATATTGTTAGCCAAGGACTGAGGCTTAAACATGTACATAAGCAATGGAAAAGTGATGGATAATGGTTATATGAGTATGTTGGATTAATAATCTATATTAGGCACTCATAAAATAAACACCAAATACTGATGTACTAATTGAGCATCATAAAAAAATCAAATCACACCCTTACAAATGTGTTTTACCACTCAAGAATTACAACACACTATAAATGGGAAATTCTTTATTTAGAAGGCTCAAGACACTTGAGCACTATGTGCTTTTCTTCTTGCTTGACACACATACTAAGTTTGGAACTAGCACTATTTATGGAGCCTAAGGACGACCTTAGAAATCTTTTAATGCCTGGCCTTATCTTTTATAACTTGATGCTACTGGCAATACAAGCTCTTGCAAGTTTTGTGGCCCTAACCTCATACAAGAACACACACCATTAGGTAGACTCTATTGCCAATTAAGAAGCAATGATAGAGTAGGAGTTGAAGATGTTATTTGCTGTCAACAGAATAGAATAGTGGAACTTACATTGTATGGTTATATACTTAGAACCTTCATAATCAAAGATGAAGAATTTGATAATAGCATTCACAGTCCACCCAAACCCACGGGTCTGCTGATTAGTTTTAAGTACAGAGAAATATGATCCTCTTCACCAATGCCCGTGTTTCCGTGAGGATGGATAATTAATACCCTGAATAAATGAAAAAGGATCAGATTTGAAACAACTCATGTGTTCAGGTATAATTCATGATGGTTGTCTATGTTACATACCATCTGTGACCTGCTGCGATAAATTCCATTGATTCTAAGTAATCTTCGTCCTCTCCTTCGATTGAATCTTTAAATTCTGTGAAGGACTCAATTTCCATAATATAGTGTGCAGGTTTTTCTTCTCTCACTGATAGTATGGTATTTGAGGCATCATCGACTTTGAATGAGTATATGCTCCCTAAAGAAGTTTTAACCCAAGAAAAACAGAAAAAGGAAGGAAAATGATTAATATATCCATTTGAAGTTAGTGAACCAAAAATAACAAGAACCTTCATAATGAAAATTAGGCATTCTATGCAGTAAATCTCCTTTCTGTCGACATTTTTCTTTTGATGATTGGTTCGTGTTGGGGCTTGATTTGCGTAGAAATGCACCACTATACATACATCCACAAGTTGGGTTAGGATGATATGCAACCCTTAAAATCAAGAAAACAGAGTGATGAGAGCACGATCTATGAGGCTGCATGTTGAATCCAGGCAACAAGAGTTAATCTTCTAGCAAATCGATCAAAAGTGAATACCAAATTATATACAGGTTATCAAGAAAATCAGAAAGAATGAATCATACCATGGGAAGATGCCATGGTGGTGTTGTGTTGGCTGTGTTATACTGAATCTTGGAGCTTTCTGCTCTCTCCTCTGCTTTGTTCAAATAGCTAGCTGGATTGTGTCGTTGTACATGATTTGTATATATTCAAATTGTAGATGAACTTTAATTTATTTAGTGACGGAAGTTTATCTTTCTGATAATGATCATAGGAATTGAAATAAATTTTGTAACACTATTAAAAAAAAATTCCACTAGCTAGTAATGACCAAACTCTATATACGAGTAGTAAAATAGAAAGTCCACTTGCTTGTTTTGCGGCTAATGTAAAAAGTCAACTACTATTTATCATAGAAAAAGAAGTAAATAGTTTTGTATTCCGGGCCATCTGAACTTACACTACTAAGTCAGCAATGTGAATATACTGCACGTTCTTTCTTAATGGAAATAAACTATGTCGTGCAAGAATACAGTATAGTTTTCAAAGTATGATTACCTTATGTAACAAAAAAACTGAATAGAAAACCCATGACTATGGACCAATCCTGTATTTGTATCAATTCCCTAAAGTGGTATCAGCCTGAAGAAAAGACCCGAAAGGAAAAGTTATACTGAACGAGAAGATGCACAAGCAACCTATTTGTCCTAACCGCTTAGTTTTTCGCTTAAGCCAAGGGAGAGAGAATGGGAAATCTAGATGAGGTCACAAATTGAAGTTGAATACTATGTGACAAAATTCATACTGTCCAGTGAAACGTTCTCACAGATGTGACAAAATTCATACCCTGATGTTCCAAATTCATACTGTCCAACTATGAATGACACAAATCGTCTCACAGATAAATGAAACGTTCTCATGTTGAACTTTTCTCCACTTACACATCCCTTTGTCGTTACGCTCACTCTTCATCTCTTCATAAAAGTTGGGTCGTTTTGGTAAAAATGAAAGATTTCATTTGCAGGACTAATTCCCCATCCAAGTGAACGTTTTCTATCATTTTGTGATGGAGAGCAGGATGCAATACATTACAGCTACAATTGGGAACAAAAACAAAGTAGGTTATGAAAAGAGCATAAAATCTCTTCATTATTTTACAGTAACATATGATCCATTTAACTTTTAAAAATATATGGATGATTAAGATGTTTGAATGTTGTTTTGTGTCAAAATAATTCAATTTTTTAAACTAATAAACAATATACATATGATTATTTTATGAACTTTCGAAACCACAATTTTCGATTTGATACTTCGAATAACCATTGCTTTTCCGCAGCCCTACCTCCAACTCCATTTACTGTTCACATGCGACGCACAGATCCCATGAATGGTCAGGGCATGGCATGGCATGGCATGACCCTATTTGGCAGCATACTCGAGAGTAGTATTTGATTGATACTTCTAACTCACTTGGCAGTACAGTGCACCAGAGTCTGCACCTGCGAATCAGTTGAATGAATCCGACGATGAGAAGCCCTTGTTCTGGTTCAGCCCAATCCTTCTCCGGCCAAGTTTCTGGCTACAGAGACGGATCGAGTTTATGTTTCGAGGTTGTGAATTGGTAATCCTCACATGACGTGTTTTTTAGGTGAGGAAAAGTAGATAGCCGTGTTTGTTAGACACGCTTCGTGTTTGTTAGGTAAGAAAAAAGTAAATAGCCGTGTTTATGTCTTTAAGTACTAGCCCAAGTAGTCTTGTAAATGTTGAGGATATGTGTGAGCAGGTTTACCCACATCGACCATGGAGAAACAGAAAGAGTAGAATATATATATGAGGAACCCATAACCCGTCAGCTTAGGCTTTTGGGTTAGCAACTGGGCCCAGTCCATATGTATATTTTACTCAGGTCCGGTTTGGACGTGGTTTCTCCCCTTGGGCTCTCCCCCGAATCCTAACAAGTGGTATCAGTGCCCATGGTTCATTGGGCCAGGGATTAAGGGACCATCACGAGACGTCACTGTCTAACCACGCATCACCAGTTCGAGAAAAGCAGAGCCAGCAGTGGTGCCGAGGAGACTCAATCAAGGAGATAATCGCGTTGACCTTCCCCAGCCAAAGCGAGCCCGAACCTGCCACCACTCGTCGTGAGGTGCCATCAATCTCGACCGAACGGATCTTGACCTAACAGATCTCAAGGAGAACCCGACCTCACACCCACGGCCCCGATTATGACCAGAGGAGCTCCCATCAACCCCTACCACCTCACACCAATCTGACGTGTCTCTACCAACCCCTACCAAGTCACACAAACATGTCACTGACGATGTCGCCCAACACTGCTCCAGGCCTTAGCCACCAGCCAGTCACCCCCGTGAGAAGCACATCTACGAGGAGACAAGGGCAGCGGGGCGTCAGTGAAGCCCAGCTTGTTGACTGCGGCGTCGTTCTGCACAAACTGGTCCAGGAAGATCGTCGATTTTTACGAGGATGAATGAAGCTCGAGGAGATTAGAGAGGAGAGGAGATGAGCGGCCCAGTTTGCTCGAGGAGATTAGAGAGGAGAGGAGATGAGCGGCCCAGTTTGTTTTGTGATGTTGTGGTGCTGGTGCCAGGCTGTGTGAGATGGGTGTTGGGAGAGAGACGTGAAGGGGAGTAAAAAAAAGGGAAAAGGAAGGGGAAATAAACAAGGACTGTGTTTGAAGTCGCGTGAAAAAAAAAAACAGTTCTTTTTTAAAAATGATCCAAACAAGGTCTATTGTTCCCCAGTAGGCGTCGAAGGAGAGCGGTGGAGTGCCGTTTCATTATCCAATGTTGAACTCTTCTAATTAAACGGTATGAACAATAAAGATGGAGACAATCCTAGATTCTTATGAAGTTTGGGAGGCGATCGAACCAGCAGAGAGAGAAGAGGTTGATCCGAGGAAGGACAAGAAGGCGCGTATTCACCATCTTCTTGTCTGCGCAACGCACCCACTCTGAAAAACTTCAATCTTTATCAAAGACTAATCTTTACGATAAAAAATGCGAACTTTCCTTGTATGAAACAACCTGCCTCTCATACCATTTGTTACGAATTCGATATGAATTTAACCTGAGAATCTGATGAATCCGAATATCACAATCAAACAACGATCAACGCAAACAAGAAATATAGCTACAACATGCAAGATTTAACTTAGGGTAAACCCGGTCGCCGGGAGAAAATACCCCACAAGAAATAATTCACTAATTGAATCACACGATTATAACGATCAACTCTCTCTATCTCTCAGTCTCTCTTATGTTTTCCTCAAACCCTAGTAAAATACTCTCACAATCTCTGTGATAAACTTCTTGAGATCAATTAGAACTAAATCTAATGCAGGGATATTTATAACCTCATCAATAAGAAGACAGAAACACAATCTCGGAGAAAACCTAAATCGATCCAAAAACAATCGTCTCCTTGTAAACAAAACCGCGCCAGGGCATCCCGCACCCGGCATGGCATGTACCTCTGCCTGGGCGTTTTGTATGTTTTCCAGCGCCTATCTTCTAGTTGAACGTTTTTGTTCTCCTATCTCCTTCACAAGATTTCAACATTTCCTATCCGCAATAACAAACTTATATTCTTAACTAGAGATCCAAAACATGGCAGGACTAAAAGAGAAACAGTAAGATGCACTAATTTTGAACACTCCTCCTTTGTAAATACTTATTGTCAGCCAAACCGAGAAAACCACTTAATGCTTTAATTTTCCTTTTTGCGTGAGTCCTTGTAAAAATATCCTTAACTTGACTCCCAGTCCATACTTTCGCCAAGCATATAACTTGGTCAAGCACCTTTTCTCTAACAAAATGATGGTGTAATTCGATAAGTTTCGTACGGGAATGAAACATCGGATTACTAGCAAGATTTATTGTACTCTCATTGTGATATTTGATTGAAACCTTGTAATTAACCGCTACATAAACATCTCCAATCAATCGCTTCAGCCATATGCACTCTTGAGAATCCATGGTACCTTTTACACAATGTAAAACCCTTTTTGTAAGTACTTAGCCATATACATAAGACCATAGCCAAGGGTACCTTTTACACAACGTAAAACCCTTTTTGCAGCATCTAAATAGTGAATCGTAGGATCTTGCATGCCTTGAGTAGAGGTGTTTTGTGATTGCTCAGTCTGTATCCTTCTAAACTTGGCTTCAATCTCTTTTCTTGTCTAGCCTTGGGTACCTAGCTCTTGCCTGAGTTGTGCTTGTGATCCTTTTTTGTCTAACTGATAGCTTTTTTGAGCTTCCAGAATGAGGTTCTGAAGGTTTTAATCAGCATTAGCCTTCAGATATTTCAGTGCTATGTTTGCATCATTAAGTACAACAAGCTCTGGTTCCTTTGGTGGTAAGGTCTTTGAGGATGATCCCTCAATTGCTACTGCAGTTGTTGGTCCAGTCTTCTCTTATATTGGTGTAGACTATGCTTCTCCCTCCGTTTCTGTAGGCTGTGCAGTAGGGAGATTCGATATTGTTTCCTCTTCTGAGGGTTGCAGGACAAGTTTTCTCCTTGTCTCTTTCATCTGCTTCGGTCTGGTTGCTTGTACCTTCCTGATCACCTTCCCTTTGGCCTTTTCAGGCTTCTTCTTGTCAAACTATCTGTAGTCTTTGCTACAGTCTATATTGTTGTTGGTTTCTTTGAGTAACCTATTGGCTATTTGCCAATCTTTCTCACACCAATCTGTTTAGTCACAGTCCATGCCCTTCCTCCCTTGTCTGATAGCTTGAGTTTTTCATTCAGGATGATGCTTATGGCTCTTCCAAATAAAGACTGTTGGCCTCTGCCGTCTTTGCAAGTTGATACATGAGCAACTTGGCCTAATTGAGCTTATGCTCAGTGAGGATTGCACACATTGTTTCTTGTTGGTTGGAAATATGATCCTTGAAGAATTCCCTTGACATAATTACCTTCTTTACAATGTCTACAAGCAGATTTTTTTCCTTGGATAGATATTTCTTCATGGTTCGTATCCCTTCCATCTATCTTTCTTCACTAAGCATTACGTGCCTTCCATCAGTCACCACAAAGGATGGAATACCTATGGGTCCTTTGTTTAGAAGTTTAAAGAGCTGTTCGAAATTGTTTGGACCGATGTTGATCCCAATTTGTTTGGTGGATGTGTATGTGATGAATTGAAAGTCATCTGCAACCTTTTCCTTTTCGATAAAGTCGAGCACCTCCTCATCGTATATTCTGTTTATCTTTCACAAAGGTACTTGAGGCCTGCGCCTTGAATCAGCTAAGATATTTCTTTCACTTCATATGATTCATTCTTTAATGTCTTGAAATCGAGAACTACTCCTGTTTGCAACTCAATTGAGATTTGTCGCTCTTAGGAGTGTTAGATCGAATGGTGGCCATTTCCAGTGAAATTGAAAGAATTTTCGAGTTTATGAAAGTGAAATGAAAGAATTAGCAAACTAGGGTTTGCAGTAGAGCGCAATAGAGAGAGAAAGAGTCAAAGTGTTTTTGATTGAAAATTTTTCCAAATTTAGATTCTTTGAAAAAGTTATCGTTGCCCTTTTACAACTAGCCGTCACGCAGATTCAGTCTTTGAAACTCATTCAATTCTTCTTGCATGGCATCAATTCAGTTTGGATAACTTAAAAGCTTTATTGGTTGTCTTTGGTTCCATTTCTAGCCTGCACGGGTGCATCCTTGTCTCCAATGATGTCATCTTGTGAATATATCTTGATACATCTTCTTTTATCTAGATCAATGGTTGTGTGTTTCATTTGTAGTTGTTGTTGTATTGTGGGCTGTTCTGACTCTGCTCCATTATTGTTCCCTTCAATGTGTGTAGACTGTTCATCCTTTTTTACAGCTTTAAGACTCTCGTCTGCATCCTGTTCATTATCTATGCATGCTCATTCTTCATCAAAGATATTAGCATCACGCATGGATATTTCAAATTCATCAAAGGAAACATGAACTAACTCTTCGACTATCTGTGTTTTGATGTTATATACCCTAAAAGCTTTACTAGTTTTGGATTATCCTAAGAAGGTTCCCTCGTCTATCTTAAGATCAAATTTTCCTAGATGATTTTTATTATTGTTATGTATGTAACATTTGGGTCCAAAGATATGAAAGTATTTGACACTCGGTATCTTTCCTTTCGATAATTCTTAGGGAGTTTTTTTGTGTAATTTATGTATGAGACATCTATTTTGGACATAGCATGTAGTGTTTACTGTTTTTGTTCAGAAGTTTTTTGGTAAGTTTGCATCAACAAACACTGTTCTAGCCGTTTCTATGAGTGTCCTATTCTTCCTCTCAGTTACACCATTTTGTTGGGGATCTCTAAGTGCTGAAAAGTTATTCTTAATTCCATGACCATTGCAGTAAACATCTACTCCTGTTTGATCAAATTTAGTACCATGATCACTCCTGAGTGTGATTATTTCAGTGTCTTTCTCATTTTGAACATGTCTTAGAAATCTAGTTAGCAGACTACAAGTTTCACCTTTTTTGTGAAAAACATTACCCATGCATATATTGAATAATCATCTACTATAACCAGGGTATATTTTTTTCTATTTAAACTTTCTTCTTCTACTTGACCATAAAAATCCATTGCAATAGCTGCAGTATTTTACATGATTCTGATGAGTTTAGAGGTTCTAGTCTACTTTCCCTCTTGGCATGGTCTACACAATTTATAATTTCTAATTTTTTTAAGGAAGTCCTCTCACTAAGTTTGTGAGGATAATTTGACTATAGTTTTGAAATTCAAGTGAGGTAATCTGTTATGTCATAACCAGTTTGTATCTTGAGCTCTTTTTGTGTGAAAACATGTTATTTGTGCTGACTATGATGAGTTAAAGCTTACTGCATAAATATTTTCTTTTCTGATTCCTATCAGTTTGACTTCTTTGATGACTTTGTCTTTTACTTGATATGAATCATGAGTAAATAAGACATCATAATTTTTATCACATAATTGGTTAATGGAAAGCAGGTTATGTTCTAAACCTTTAACATAAGCTACATCTCTAACGATTAAAGAACATGTACCAAGGGTTCCATAACCTTTAGTTTTTCATGCCTTGCCTTCTTCAATGATTACTAGGGATCCTTCTTCCTTTCTATAATTTTTCCTTAGCAGTAGAGGCCTACTTCTGCTCTTCTTGTGAAGTAGAGCCTTTGTCCTTCTACAAGAGTTTTGCATAGGTCTACTTTGCCTTTTTTTGATTGATGGTGACATTATCAATCACTTTTAAATCTGAAAGATTATTCAACTAGTCCTTCTAACCTAAGCCTGTCTTGTCATGTGAGGATAGACCCATGTTAAGCATTTTTAATAAGTGCAGGGTTTTTCCATTCCATGTATCTACCAAAGTTTGAAGCTCAGCATTTCTCAATGTCAATGTTTCCACTATTGTATTGAGAAGCTTTATTGTTTTCATCTCATTTTGAGCCACTGCTTGGTTAGAGTTAATCTCTTCATATGCTAGACTGTAATTCTCTCTGAGATTTGCAATCAGCTCGAGATTCTCTTTATGTTCCCTTCAGAAGCAAATAAAGTTTTTAGAGGTTTCTTGAAGTGCCTCTTTCAATTCCACTAAAGTAGCATCTGAGTTAGAAAAATCAAATACCTGTTGTTTTTCATCATTTTTTGCCATGAGCGGAGGTGAGCATTGGATATTGTTTCTTCATCATCTGAGTGTGTCTCACTCCATGTTTTAGCAGCATACGCTTTGCCCTTTTCTTTCTTCCAGAGTTCCCTTTGTGGTATTCCTTTTTCTTCCTCTCTGCAGATGATTCCTGTGTAGGTCGTCTGCATTGTACAGCTAAGTGTCCTGGCTTTCCACAATTGTAGGAGATTTCCGTCTATTCTTCTTTGGCCTTTGTTGAGAAGTTCTTCTTGACATTTTTCTTCTTGAACAGCTTTCTGAACTTCTTGCCCATCAGTGTAAGTTCTTCTGATATTACTTGTTCACTTGGAGATGAGGTGTCACTAGTTTTCTCTTCTGCCATGGATCTCAAAATTTTCTCTTGAATCTTGAAGGCTAGAGTTTTCTTCTTGGCCTCATCAGTCTGTTTCTTCTGCTCAACTTTCAAGTTATAGGTATCCAGCACACCATACAGTTGGGCTAAGGACATCTTGGCAAGATCCCTCGACTTCCTTATTGTTGTGGTCTTTGTTCCCCATATCTCACCAAGCGATCTTATGAAATTCAGGTTGATTTCCTTATTATCAAAAGTCTTCATAAAGTTCTGAGATTGTTGATGAGTACATTGAACCTCTCATAGAAGCTAGTCAAGTTCTTATATGTTCTCATTGAGACCCAATCGTAGTGCTGCATCACGACATCCTTCTTGTTCTCCCAGATTTTATTTGTTCCTTCATTCCTGAGTAGTCGAGGATCGCATGCTTCCTTTGTTGTGGTTGTATGAACCACTATTTCAACTACATCATTATCAAGAGCTTTAAATATTTGATTTCTTGGTAAGAAATAAAGCGCCCCATGCTCTCCAATATTGGGGCATTTGGGTAGTTTTGAAGGAGCCATATGTTCTTCATAAAATAAATTGTTAGTAATTTCATGCAGATATAAATCAAAAGATATGTCCTTTTCTTTACAAACCTATTAGGTTTGGAAAGTCAGTCTCTGATACCAATTATATGATCCACAGGTACACCCTAGATTAGGGTTGAATATGTTGTTTTAAAATTTATCGGTGTAATATAGCGGAATAATTAATTTCAATGCACTGATGTTGTTTGCAGAATATTGAGGTAGTCGGCAACAAAGACTCAAACTTTGTGAGTTTGTCTCTATTTGCTATTGTGATTATTTTCTAACAGTTGTAATAGCTCACAACAATGAAAAACAAATATAGAACACATAATTTATATTAGTTCAGACACTCGTTATCAACTGATAATCGAGAGCTTAATCCAGTCTTCCCTTGGTGACCAGTATTAGTCAATCCAAGAGATGAGTTCACTATAAGACAACACCTTTACAAGTTAGCTAACTTGTCAAAGGTGAAGAATTTAGATCCTTGCACAAATCATTCAGTGGACTTTGTTCTTCATTGAAGATTAGCGAACCCTCTTTTTTCTGTTCTTCTTCGATTTAGATGATTTGAATAGTTTTGAATTTGGATTGGTTATTCACACTTGTACGTTCAATATCTTATGCAACCCCCAACTGTTCAAGCTCTTTGATCCCCTTTTTATAGGTTGAGGGAATGAACCAGTGACTTATGTACTTGATTAGACGATAACCATGTGAACCTTCATTGATGTTGATAGCTCATTTTTTTTAGATCCACATACAGTCACTCTATACCTCAAATATTGGATTTGATTGATCCTCATACCTCTCACCCAACCTAAATAACCATCTCTGCTGCACTCCAATCTACTATCACCCAGTCTATACTCAATACCGTTGAGATCTTATCTTTACCCAGCCACTTCTGCAATCTCACTTGCACCCAAATCTGATGCAATCCATGCATTGTTGTGTTGGTCCTCGTCTCGAAGTTCAATCCTAGATCCTGAAGCATTTGCAGCTTATTTGTTGCCAACGTATGTCTTACTTGCTTTGCCAAAATTCTCTGTAATAGTTTGCATCTGATGGCCCATACAATGCTCTCCATTTGTGACCGTCTGCTCTCCAACATCTGACCTAAACTATAGATGCCTACCTAATTTCCAGCCAAATCATACTAACAACATCATGGCTAATACTCCTAAGTTTTTTTCATCAATCTCTATTAAACTGGAGAGATTGCACATTCCTATCAACAACTTTGAAATACTTATGTCTCTGTTGCAAACACATTAAACAAGTCTATAGGAGGTTAAGTGCATACTAACCAAGACAGGATGCACTGAATAGTGAAAATTTTTGAATAGCCTATTCATC